>PITA01015247.1:0-50791 GCA_004023965.1 Spilogale gracilis
ATATACAATGGAATACTATGCCTCCGTCAGAAAGGATGAATATCCAACTTTTGTAGCAACATGGACTGGACTGGAAGAGATTATGCTGAGTGAAATAAGCCAAGAAGAGAAAGTCAAGTATCGCATGGTTTCACTTACTTGCGGTGCATGAGGGGTAAACTGGAGGACAGTGGGAGAAGGAAAGTAAATGGGAACTAGGATAAACTAGGGAGAGAAACGAAACAACAGAGACTTTGGACACAGAAACAAACTGAGGGACTTGGAGGGAGGGGGGGTGGAGGGATGGGAGAGCCTGGTGGTGGGTACTGGGGACACCTAAAGCGTGGAGCACTGAAAAATTTTTTTAGTAGCAATAAAAAAAATAAATAAAATAAAATTAGATAAATATATTTAAAAAAAAGAACTTATTTATTTATTTATTTGACAGAAACACAGCTAGAGAGAGAACACAAGCAGGGGGAGTGAGAGAGGGAGAAGCAGGCTTTCCTGCCCAGCAGAGAGCCTGATGCGGGCCTTGATCCCAGGACCCTGGGATCATGACCCAGGCCGAAGGCAGATGCTTAACAACTGAGCCACCCAGGAGCCCCACTCACTTTGTTTCTGAATCCAACGTCTTTCATATTTCATTTCCTTCCCTGATTTACCCCAATTCACATTTCCTTTCCTTCTACTGTCCTCCATGTTATTCCTTATGCTCCACAAGTAAGTGAAACCATATGATATTTGACTTTCTCTGCTTGGCTTATTTCACTCAGTATAATCTCCTCCCATCTGATCAATGTTGCTACAAAAGTTGGGTCTAATGTCTGAATTGGTGGCATCATGAAATGACAACTTTTTGAAGGTGTTTAAGTCAGGAGAATGGAGCCATCATGAATGAGATTGATGCTCTTATAGAGAGATTCTCCACAGAGCTCCTAGCCCCTTCTGTAATGTGAGGGCACAAAGAGCATCCTGTCACCCTGAAGAGGGTACCCTGATCTTGGACTTCCAGCCTCCAGAACTATTACAAACAAACAATTAATGTTGTTTATAAGCCATCTAGTCTGTTGTATTTCTTTGTAGCAGCCTAGACAGAGTAAGACATCAGGAGCCAAAATTTGATACAGAACTTAGGAAGAAGGGGCATATCCAACCACTCCTGTCTTTCAGTATATGTTCTTCACTCATTGCCATAAAAAAAACTCACATTCTGTCAGCAACACAAGGGTTGGTAAGTTTAGGAGCATGTGGAGACACTCGCCTGACAAGAACATTGCCACTTCTCTGGTGGAAAATAGCAGCAGAGAGCAAGACTTGTCATAGTGCAGGTAGCAGTAGAAACAGCTCAGGAGTCTGAACAATGGAGAAAGTCATGGAAGGTAACATATGGGGGTGAGTGCATCTCCAGGACTACTCAGGATGCACATGTGAGACACCCATCTGAGGATCCATTTTGAGAGTGGGGATCTTAATACTAATACTGCTTGGGTGTAAGTATCAGTTCTGCAGACTTTAGGGCTATACTGCAATATAATGCATAGGAGAAGTAGTGCATGTGAGAGACAGAAAGATACATAAAAATTAGAGGGAAGAGGGGAGAAAGAACTATTAAAATTCAAAGAAGTAAAAGGCTGATGACAACTCTCAGCATTTATTAGGTGCCAGGCAGTATCCTAAATATGTGCATTATATTTTATTAGAAAAGTAGTATATATAATGTATACATATATTATTAATATGTGGTATGTAAGTGTATTATGTATTATGTTATTGTATATGTATCTGTACATATACACATGTATGGATGCACAGACAATCATTTATTTCTTAGAACATCCCTCAGGTAGGTAAGTGAGTATCCATATGATATCCTGCCTCTAGAATGCTGAAGCAAGAAGAGGTTTAAGTGAATTACCCAAGGTTCTACTGCCAGTGCATAAGAGAGCTGGAATATGAATATGAATCCCAGAAGTCTGTCTCTTAGATTCACAGTGCAAATCAGTGTATTCTGCTGGGTGGGTTCAAATAAGAAGGTTTTTGTTTTGTTTTGTTTTGTTTTGAACTGGATCTTAAAAGATGAGAAATGGAGTGACGACAGGTTCACTAAACAGAAGAAGTACCATAAGAGGGGTATGGAGATGGACAGCTCATTCTATATTATAATAGAATGGTGGTAGGTAATGATAAGTGGTTACTTGTAGGCTATCCAGGACAAATGGTCTAAAAACTCAGGATCTTATTCCTCAGCCTGTCATCTAAGACTCAAGGGATTATGTCATAGGGTAGTAGAAATGCCAATGATGAAAAATTTCATCAGTCCCTACTTTAATTACAAATGATGAGTTCGGAGCCATAGGGACTTAGAGCAGAAATAATCATTTATGATAGCTGTTGCTCTGAAGTTGTATCTTCTCACATTTGAATTCCCCATGGCAGTAGCTCGGGACAGAGTTGGAGTGCCCAGACAATAAGGGAACCTTTCAGTATCAGATTTCCCGGGAGGTCAAAGTTCTGTCTAGCATCACCTCTCTTCTGCATGCTGCTCTGAGGATTCCCTCCAATCGTTTGTCCTTGATCAGAGGTTGGATCCTCTTTCTCATCCCCTAAGCATAGGGCCCAGGACTCTGAGGCAGTATGACAACATGTGAGTTGCCAAGGTTCCAAATGGCCTCTCTCTGCAGACTCCTTGTTCTCACTTTCTGGGCTAGAAATCCCTCCCCTTTGCAAGGGCAGATGCCAGAGACCCAATTTCCTGCCAACTTAGTTAACAAGCACTTATTGATCACTTACTGAGTACAGAATGCCAAATAATTTGTATTGGAAGGTGCAAAAGAAATAACACACATGGACCTTATAGAAGTATAGACACTAATGGGAGCAGAGCTCATTCTTGGAATAAAAATAAGGTGGATTTAATAAGATGCAAATACAGAATGATTTGTTATATTTCACTATAATTCTGTAGCATTTCTAATGATGGGACCAAAGGAAATTTGGTTTTCTTTAACCTAACTAATATGCTAAATGCTGTTTTTAGGAGAAGAAACATTCAGTATAGAGCAACCAAAGTCAAGAACGTAATGACCTGTGGAAGAACCAGGATAGGCTTGATGAGAGCAAACGTGTACTTCTCTGCAGTGTGGGGAGAGGTGATCATTCTCTTATCATTCAAGGCTCAGACTTTAAGTTTCACAATTCCTCATGGAGGTCTTCCAGGAGGAAAATCCATGGTTTTACTTTACAAATTCAATATTAGAGGGATTTTTAGGAAAAGTCTAAAATGTTTAGTGAGGGGTTTGTGTAGAATGTATATGTGTGGAGTGATGCAGTATATAAATGATCAGGGCAGCACGATCGAGGGCAGCTTTTTGGGAAAAGTGTGTTTGAGTTTCTTCTTCTAAGTCGTGAAGGGTGTACAATAACCCAAAGATGAAAAGAAATTCCAGGAAACATTCCAGAAAATCTTGGATTCCCTACAGGCTGATTTAGCTACGGGGCAGGGATTGCAGATTTAAATATGTAGGCAATAAAAATTACTTATAAAAGATGTGTAATTGCAGGTGAAGGAAGACCTTGAATTTTGGATGCTATTTCCCAATTAATCATATTTACAAAACTGGATAGTTATTTAGAAACTAACACTGGTTTCAAAGTAATTTAGAATGACAAAATGAGACTTGTTTAATTAATAGATTTGAAATCGTTCTGCTCTCTTCTGAGAGAACAGGAGAGAGAGTTAAAGAACAAGGCTGTTTTTAAATCATCACAAATTTTTGATATCCTTTAGATTGAAACAGAAATTAGACTCTAAGGAGGAACTAGTGAGACGAAATGGTGAGGGAGAGAAATAGAAATGAAGAGATAAAGATAAGAATTTAAAAAATGGAATGTGACCAGAGGTAAAGGACAAAAGGGGTGAAATGAAGCAGAGATAATGACATGTTTAGAAATAAACTTTGAGAAAGGCCTTTGTTCAGCTTGTGAATTAATCTGAGCTTTTTCATCTAGAGAAATCCTATGTGGCATATTGGAGATGTTGTTACGAAGTAGCACAGAAGCTATGAAGTTGAAAGCCGTGCCTCAGCCTTACATACTGTTTCTCCTTTCAAATTCACTATAAAAGAATGCATTCCTCCTGGTGGGAGACTGAGTGAAAGGTCACAAGGTACTACTAGTGGGAGCCCCACCATGGAGTGATCTAAGGCCAAGGAAACGGAGACTCTCCTCTAAACTCTCTGAATGGTCAACCACCAACTATGGGTTGATTACCTTCACTCACCATTTGCTCTGTTGGCCGGAGTGGGAAGGGAATGGGAACTAGGACCAAACACCAAGAAATTCAGACATTAGTGTGCACTAAGATGTTATTCCTGGGTGGCTCAGTTGTTGGGCATCTGCTTTCAGCTCAGGTCATGATCCCGGAGTCCCGGGATCCACTCCAGCATTGGGCTCCTTACTTGGCGGGAAGCCTCCTTCTCCTTCTCTAACTCCTGCTTATGTTCCCTTTCTAGCTGTGTTTTTTTTCTGTCAAATAAATAAATAAAATCTGAAAAAAAGAAAGAAAGAAAGAGAGAGAGAGAGAGGGAAGGAAGGAAGGAAGGAAAGAAAGAAAGGAAAGAAAGGAAGAAAGAAAGAAGAGAGAGAGAGAGAGAAAGAAAGAAAGAAAGAAAGAAAGAAAGAAAGAAAGAAAGAAAGAAAGAAAGAAAGAAAGAAGAAAGAAAGAAAGAGCTGGGACTCAAGTAAATTGGATTTTGTCCTTTCCAATCCTAGATTCATGCCATTCTTTGCTTTTCTATAACTTGGATGAAATGCCTACTGCTAAATGCTCATTACAGAGACAAGGAGCCTGGAACCTACATTCCATGGTATATCAGGAGATTAATGTTGAGAATTAGGTGTCATCCTTGACTCCCCTCTCCTACATCCAGTCAGTCCCTAGGTCTGTTCTACTTTGAAAATATTTGAATTTTTTTCCTTTCTTCCATTGTTATTTATTATTATTATTTTTTAAAGATTTTATTTATTTACTTGACAGAGAGAAACACTGTTAGAGAGGGAACACAAGCCCAGGGAGTGAGAGAGGGAGGAGCAGACTTCCCACCCAACAGAGAGCCTGATGTGGGGCTGGATCCTGGGACCCTGGGATCATGTCCTGAGTGGAAGGCAGACACTGAATGAGCCACCCAGTGCCCCCATTTTATCCATCTTTAATATCTACATTCTTAGCCACACCATCATTATTGCTTGCCTGGATCACTGCAGATGCCTCCTAACTGGTTTTGTTGTTGTAGTGTTTAACTCTGCTCTCAATTCCCATACCCCCCATAATGTCTGATCTTTCTGCACCCAGGACAGTCTTCCAAACTACAAATCTGATCATGTCAGCCCTCTGCTTTGCTGACCATCTAATGGCTCTCCAATGCCCTTGTATATAAACTCCAGGTACCTTATAATGGGCCTGCATAACCTGGCCCCTGCTCAGTTCTCTAATTGAGAATTTTTACATTCTGTAGCTTACCTTCCTCCTTGCACACTGTACTCCAGCATGTTCAACTTCTCTGGTTTCTTTGAATACACAAGGCCTGTACTCCAGCATGTTCAACTTCTCTGGTTTCTTTGAACACACAAGGCCTGGTTTCTAGGCTTTTGCACATTCTGTTCCCTCCTCTCTGAACACACCCCCTGCCCCTTCTCCCTGTACCCTTGCTCTACTCCTGTTTATGTCCCTAATTTCCTTCCAGAGTCACCCTTGCCCCAGGGCTAGGATAAGTATCACTAAAATGTTTTCACATTTTGCCCTATCACCTTTGATTTGTTCTGCCTCTTTTTCACATGGTCATATCCTCCACAGAGTTACAAAGTAACAGACTATGTTTGGTCTTTGCATCATCCTGTGTCAGAATTTAGCATAATGTCTAGCACTGAGGAAGAAATTAACACTTATATATGGATTTAATACATTTCAGCCAAGCATTTCACAAATCCTCTAACGTCTTGTAGAGAAGCAAGGATTTTGTGTCTAGATTAGTACTTAGTTGACTTGACATCCTTTAAGAACTCTCCAGGAAAGGAAAAAAAAATGTGTATATATACATACATATACACATATATAATAGATTTACACACACACACACACACACACACCCAAATGCCAAAGATCATTGCAAGTGGTGGTAACTTTAAACATGTCCTAAAAAAAAAAAAACAAAAAAACATAAAAAACAGCAATGGCAACAAAAGTGTCCTGAATATGGGTTATCATGATTTTACAGAGTTTCTGAGCTGTGGTTTTGTTGTGCATTTAAAAACTGTTAGTATGTTAGCTGAGTAAAATTTAAATTAAAAAAAAAATACTGTGTTATCTGCTGGGGAGGGGTAGAGTACTCATAAAATAGTATAGAACTAATTCAGTTATTTATTTATCTCATTACCACATGAAGTCAACTGGAATAAGCAGAACAAAGAAGGGCTTTATCTTTGGAGTCACCCAGACCCAAGTTCAAACCCCATGTTTGATAATATCTCTTGAAAAACCTTACCTAAGTTGTTTAAATGTGTCCAGCCTCCATTTCCTTGTGTGTACATAGGAATGAAAACACTTCCTCTAAGAACTATAGAAAATATGTCTGTATCACCTAAAATAGCAGTCAGCAGACAGAATTTCTAAAGTAAATAAATATTCTAAATGAAATTTGAGTGAAATGATGGGACACAGCTTATTTTTTATTCAGCACATTTTTATCAAGTTTGTTTATTGTGATAGGCACTCAACTAGAGTGAAGTACAAAAATAACTATGTAATGCCACCCTGAGGAAGCACAGGCCAAAAAGAATGACAGAAATGGTGACCTGATAGCATAGAGTACTGTGTGTCATAGATACCATAATGTGGAAAGTGCACTGAAAAAAATTGAAGAAAAGCTCAGTAATGGCAGCTGTTGCCAGGGATATGAGGCTATGAAGCTGGCACACACAGCTGGTTGTAGGATAGTGGGTACAGGCATTCTGGAGAACATTCCAATTATACCTAGTCAGATTAAACGTTGCACTAATCTCTTCAAGTCTTTGCTGGGTATATACTCAAAAGGAATTTTCCTACCTGTATCTTAAAGGATGAGTAGGAGGGTTTTCATTATAGTCTGGTGGAAGGAGTGTAAGAGCCCCACTAGGGCAGGCGAAATGTGGCAGCTGCCCATGACAGGACGGCAGAATTCATGCGACACAGCATACTAGATGTGCAGTAGCCGTGTGGGTGGGTCTGGAAAGCAGAAGAAACAGAATGAGGAATGTAACAAACTTTTATTTATATACATTAAAATATATATTAACCGCAAAATGACAATATACATACATGCCCTCATATAAACAACTAACTACATTAGACTAATTGTCTATGATAATAGAGAAGGAAATGGGGATACACAGGAATAAAATCAATAAAACAAAAGTAGGTCCTTGTAAAACTCTGTCATAAAACTCTGTTGTGAACTGAGGAGTATGTATTAGCCAATCCTGTCTGTTGTGGCAGGGGGGAACGTGATAAAGAACACACAGTCTTTCTTAGGGTGAAGGGAAAAATGCCACAGAACAACATTTACTCTTCTAACAAATATTTATTTTTGTGCCTAGCATTATTTGCTAAGAAAAGACAAAGAACACAAGAATCTAAATCCCTGAATCTAATAATGCTTAGATTTTTTTTTTAGTGAGCAAGCAGATTGTAAAGTACACAAATTAAAAAAACACTGACACATTGCATGTCAGAAATGCTGTGAAGAAAGAGAAACCAAGGTAAGTAGTTAAGTGAATGTAAAAACCAAAGAATGCTCAAAATAAGGCCAAGAAAGTCTGCCTGGAAAGGTGGCATGTGAACAGAGATATGAATAAAGTCAGGGACAGAACCATCGGAAAAGCCAGGTTGTGGAATAAATGGGTTTTGGTACCACTTTCAACATGGGGAAGATTATTCTCTGTACCAACAAGCGATGTTCCAGCACTAGCTGGGGCCCTACAATTCACCTCAATTCTGATTCTAATATCTACCAGGAGATAGTGTCAGACCTCACAGGTTGAGAGGCCAGTCCTACAAGAAGGCCGGTCTCGTCTCTCCACCCTACTTCCCATTTTAGACACCACTGACAAAGCCAGGTTATCACCTTCTGACCCACTGGCTGTAAATCAGAGGTTCCATGACCCCTCTTTGGGTTCAATTAATTTGTTAGAGTGGCTCACAGAACTTCGAGGAACATTTTCCTTACTAGATCACTAATTTATTATAAGAGGATATAACTCAGGAAGAGCCAGATGGAAGAGACGCAGAGGGCAAGGTATGGGGAAGGGACATGAAAGCTGTCCATATCCTCTTCAGGTTTGCCATTCTTGCAACTATCCTCATGTTCAGCAGCATGGAAGCTTTCTAAACCTAGTCCTTTCAGTTTTTGTTTTTGTCGTTGTTAATTGTTGTAGTTCTTATTTATGGAGGCTTCATTACATAGGCACAATTGATAAAATCATTGGCCATTGGGTATTGATTCTACCTCCAGTGCATCTCTCTTCTCTAGAAAATTTGAGGGGTTGGACTGAAAATTGGCTCCCCTGGCAACCAGTCCCCCCTCCCCCCCTTCCCTCCCTCCTTAGGTGCTTTCCAAAAGTTGCCTCATTAGCATCACAAAAGATACCTGATCACTCTCATCATTTAGGAATTTTCAGGGTTGTAGGAGCTCTGTGCTAGAGTAGGGGGTGAAGACTAAATATATGTTTATTATAAATCACAGTACCACAGGGAACAATTAAGACTGCCAAGGCAATGATGGATAAACAATAAGTGAGCTCATGGTCTCGAAGCAAGAAAGAAGGCCAACACAGCTGACGTAAGAACAAGAACCATATGGAAGGGGAGGAGAGAGAGAAAGCACGAGCCAGACCATGTAAGGTCTCAAAGGGCAAAGTTAGGTATTCTGAATATGATGAGAAGCCCGTCACAGAGTCTGAGCTGGGTAGTATATGATTTGACTTCCTTTTTACAAAAGCTCCCTCAGGCTGCTCTTGGGGACCCTTTGGGGAGGGCAGGGTCAAGAATAGAAGCAGAATCATTGAGCACTACATCAAAAACTAATGATGTACTATATGATGGCTAATTGAACATAATAATAAAAAAAAAGAAAATTAAAAAAAAGAATAGAACCAGAAATATCAGGCAAGAGACTGTTCCACTCATCCAGACAGGAGATGATGGCAGCTTGGGCTGCATGTGATCAGGGTTTCAGTGGAATGTTTACTTTTTTCTGCAGAGCAACCTCAGGAAAGAACATTGTAGGATAAGGGAAGTAATTTGAACTGCCTCGGAGATGTGAACTTCCAGGTGATTTAGAGCATATGGAAAATGAAGGAAGGAAGGAAATACACAGGAAAGACTGAGGCCAGATTCAGAAGGGCTAAATTGACAAACCACGGGGTTTGGACTCTTTCCTGCAGAAAATGGCACCACTAGGGGAACGGACTGATGCAGACCTCAGCTTTTATATGATAATTATAGGAGCCTTGTACGTGATGATTTAGAAGCAGCAGAAGGCGAGAGGTGAGCAAAACTTAGACTAAAATCATAGCAGTTCATGGTGATAAGAAAAGGCATGTTCATGTAATTAAGTATCTAAGGTACTTAAATGCTCTGCATAACGGATATGATAATTATACCTACCACTCTGGTTTCTTATAATGTTAAATGAGTTAGTGCATGAAAGGTGTTTAGAATAGGATCTGACGCATGGTAATCCCTCGACAAATATTAGCTATCACTTATATAAGCAGTAATGATATTATTTCTCTATACTGTTCTATATACTAGTACTACTTGTATGTGTTTTGCCTGCAGATACCACACAGAGTATGTAACATTGGTCATTTCGTTGGGGCAGAAAATGTTGAGGGAACTAGTACTTTAAAGCATGGTAACAGGAAACCTAACAGCTGTCTTGGTGGTACATACATGCATAGGGTGCTCTGGGAGGGTCTGAAGAGGAGAGAATAACTTAGAATAAAATCATGTCGAATGTTTGGTAGGAAGAAAAAGGATTTGAGAAGGCAGTGTAAGAGCAAGATGCAGCATGGTACGAAGTCGAAAATCTGGATTTCAAAAAATCTACTGGCTGTGATTGAATCCTGTCAGTGTCCTGTCCATTTTGGTGCCACTTCCTTCATCTAAACCTCAGTATCCGCATCTTGAAAATTACTGAATTATCTTATGTCTCTTATGACAAATCTTAGGTGTTTCATTCATGATCAAAAGAATAATGCAGTTGAATGCTTAGCATGTTCTTTTAAGAGAACAAGCAATATTGTTATATTTTGCACATTATTATGATTCAGCTGACTCATATGCAGAACATTGCCAGGTTCTGCCCAGTGATTTCTGTCTTTCTTTGAATGCTGTGTCTCTCACCCTGTGAGAAGGTCAAACCCTGGCTGGACACTTGCATTTTGTTTCCTCAGTTTCTTCTGCCTTTACCTCAGTATCAAAGAAAGGTCAGGTAACTTCCTTAAAGTTGTGTAGCTGCTAAGTGGCAGAACTAAGATTCAAAGGCCGAAAGTCCACCTCGTGAGAGCCTGTGCTCTTAAGCATTATGCTGTAACTTGTAACCTACATCCCCGGATCTTGTGTTACCCCATGCAATGCAGGTTGAGGCAACACACATTTGTGTTAACAACGTCTCTCTTGTGCTTTCTGAACTAGGTCATACTACTCTGTGTGTATGTGTGTGTGCGTGTGAGTGGGAGCACAGGCATGTTCTTTATTTCATATGAAAAATTCCTTATGCCCTAACTTCCCCACACT
The DNA here is from genome assembly GCA_004023965.1 of Spilogale gracilis. Classification (NCBI taxonomy): domain Eukaryota; kingdom Metazoa; phylum Chordata; class Mammalia; order Carnivora; family Mephitidae; genus Spilogale; species Spilogale gracilis. The sequence continues at coordinate 10,814 of PITA01015247.1, forward strand.
GTAATTGTTCAGTGGAACTTTTTGCAGGCCTACCATTTGTCCCTATCAAAGACCAGATTTAGGGATTCAGTCCAGTGACTCAGCCTGATGAGACTTGATTTGTTCCCTTATTGATCATTCCATACCCACTTGCTAAACTTTGTGCCAGTTACTAAAATAATAAACATATCTCCTAGCCTTCATCTAAGTCATTATCAAAATCTTTTTGCAAAGGATTGAACTTACACATTCAGAGGGGAAGAATCTTAAACTTCCAGGAGGATCTTTAGTCTTTAAGCATTTGACAGATTTATTAAGCAACAGTGTGCAGCAGGCATTATACTAGCGATGGTAAATGCAACTTTTAGCGAAAATAAACTCTTATTTCCTCATGGCATTTTTAGCCTACAAGTGGGAGAAATATATTAATCAGATAATAATTCGGATTAATGATAAGTATCCTGAGAGAGCTATGCAGGATCTGTGGGTTGAAAATTGTCCCTCTGTAGAAGTGGTGGTCACGCTGAGATATTACCAATGACCTGGGCTAAGTACAAAGAGGGGAAAAAGGCAGGCTTTGTAACAAATTCTCTTTGACAACAGGGACTTTAAATTGATTGAATCATAGGATGTGAAGTTGTTGAAGATGGGACATTTGCATTTAATACACCTTAACAATATTCTAGTTGCAGTTGTCTAAACCTGTTGCTTTGTGTAATGCAGGGGTACATCATAAACCAATAGTGCCCTGTTTTTAAAAAGTTCCTGAAACTAAACATTGTGAAAAATCCTGAGAGAATCAAAGTTGAACTTGTTTCTTAATTGTAGAACTTTTTGGATCCTTAATTATATTTAAATATATTGTGAATCTCTGTGAGGGTATTCTAGAATACAGTGTTTCCTAAGCTTATTTGTATAATATTCTTTTTTTTCTGTGCCATACCCCTTAATTTTCCCCCCAGTTTTCAGAATAGTTTGGGAAATATTGATCTAGTTTAACCCAACCCCTTAACCCCCATTGCTTGAAGCCTCTCTAGAACATTCCTATCAAATTATTATTGAGTTCTTGAATAGCTTCAGTGAATGAGAAATACACCAGTGATTTCTTTTCTCAGATACATGAAACACTTGGACTCTGCCTAATTATCTTGTTTTATGAACTTGTATTAGTTGCCTTTGCTTAGTTTTGGAACTATGGGTTCCTAGAAGCATAGAAAGGGCAATTTATTTTGTGATTCTCAGGAGGAGAAATGTATATTCCAAAGGTGAACACTAGGTTGGGGCAGAACCATTGAAGCCTGAATTAGTCATTTTATTTTTATAAGAAAGACACTTAATGCTCTACAAGTACCATTTTCTAAACCTCATTAATAAATAAAAAATAAAGAGCCTGCATATGAATAAATGATGAAAGTGCCTCCCTTGGTAATTTTTTTTAAGTTTCTGAAAATAGTTCCAGTCTTCATCTACAAACTTAATGCAGTTAGAGCCACTGAGAATGTCAGTATTTTGCATGTTTGTTAATAGAAGTAGATAGATGGAACCCTATCACTTGTGATGGAAGATATGTAGGTCACTTATTCAATGAATATTATTTACAGTATTTTTCAAGATTGCTGTGGATAGTATAATGTCAAAAAAGGGCAAAATTTGTAGCTGGTAAGTGCGGAAGAATCAGATGGCCTACTGGAGTGGAGCTGATCACTTTAATATGCTAATATATCATCACTGTTCCTAGGATATGCTTCTATTATTACTCATCTATCACATTAAACTGTTTATATGTCTTTTCCTTTACCAGCCTAGGAAGGGTTGGGGGGGGGATTTTTGTTTCTTTGCTTTTTAGGGCAGGGCTGTGTCTGGCTTAACTTTGTTTTTCTAATGCTTAGCATACTTCCTGATATAAAGTAAAGGTTCAAGAATCGTTTAATTTTTCACTGTAATGAATACCATATTCCAGGAATTGTATCTCTAAGACCCAGTAGAATTTCATTTATGAAAGTTGAACAGAATCACCTTTGATGATGTTATGAGCTCAGTTGGTAAGTTGAAATTGGCCTTTGTGTGGGAGTATTTATACTAGAAGACTGCTAAGTACAGCTGACCCTTGAACAACACAGGTTAGAACTGCATGGGTCCCACCTATACATGGATGTTTTTATAGTACAGTACTACAAATGTATTTTCTTTCCTTATGATTTTTTAATACACATTTTCTTTTTTCTAGCTTTCTTTATCGTAGGAATACAGTATATAATACAACATGCGAGATATGTGTTCACCAACTATTTATGATACTGATAAGGCTTCTAGTCAATAGTAGGCTGTTAGTAGTTAAGTTTTGGGAAAGTCAAAAGTTATGTGCAGTTTTTTTTTTTTAAGATTTTATTCATTTATTTGAGAGAGAGAGATAGCGAGAGAGAATATGAGCAGGGGAAGAGGAAGAGGAAATCTGCCCCACATATGCAGATTTCTGAATGTGTGCATGGGTCAGTGTCTCCAACCCCTGTGTTGTTCAGGCCGCAACTGTACTACAGATGACACTGCCTCCCCCAGGAGGAAGCTGGTTGTTAACCACTTAGCCATCCCAATAATTTCTGTGCCTCATACACATGCTCCTCAACTCCATTTCCTTTTCTCTTGTTCTTTGATACAAGCCCCTGGAAGATCTTGTGGATGCATCTTTAGCCTTGGCTGATTCTGTGTCTGACCTTAAAAAAAAATTATATATCCCTGGGGTGCCTGGGTGACTCAGTTGATCATGCATCTGACTCTTGGTTTCAGGTCAGGTTATGATCTCAGGGTCCTGGGATGGAGCCCCATGTCTGGCTCAGTGCTCAGCACAGAGTCTGCTTATCCCTCTCCCTCTGCTCCCACCCCCCTGCTCACCATCTCTCTCTCACTCTCTCTGAAATAAATAAGTAAATAAAAATTAAAAAAAAATTATTCCTGACTCTTTATACACACACATGTCTGTCTGTCTGTCTCTGTTTCTTTCTCTCAAATTTAGTGGAAGCAAGGCTCATTCAGATATTGGGTTTCACTGAAGTTAATCAGTTTGGCTGGAGTCTTGTAATTAAGGCCCATAGCTGATATAGAGGGAAAAGCATGGATTTCACTATTAGAGTTGGAATTCTCCCTTCACCTCCTTGCTGTGTGTCTGAGGAAGTTACTTAACCTCACTAATCCTCTGTCCTGTAATCTGTAAAGGAGACAATAAAGCCAATCACACAAATTTACTGTGAGGATTATGAGATCATGTATCTAAAATAATCTAACAGAGTGCCTGGTTCAGAATAGGTAGACAATAAACATAGCTATCTTATTATGCCATGTTTTTCTTTGAGGATTAGAACTGGATCTTTACTCTGTCAGCAGCACATCTGTGTTTAAATATGAATTGGAGACAAAGGACTTGGAATAGATTCCAGGCTTTGCCACTTAAGGGTTGTATGATGTGGGCAGAACTCTGATTCTCAGCCTTCCCGCTTATGAAACAGGGTAATGATGTCTCACTTGCTCCCTCATAGCACAGTTGAGAGAATCAAATGATGTAATAAATCTGAAAGAAATTCGAAAACAAATATGAGAACACATACCAAGAGGCAACTTAAAAATGCATGTATCATTAACAATTCCACCTTTTAGGAATTTAACTGAGAAAAATGTTATACAAAGGATACATACAGAATATGCATAAAACAGATCATTTTCTTATTAATAAGAAAATTGAAAATAAACTCCATAATGAGAATTACTAAGTAGATTAAAATATATTCATATGGGGAGTGGTCTGCAGATATTAAAGTTATTTTATACTAAACCTTGAAAGAATATATACCACATTGTTTTAAGGAAGCTACCACTGGATGGTAAGATTCTTGGTGACTTTTCTTTCTCTTCTTTGTATTTTCTAATTACTTTATGATTCATATATATGACTGGTATAATAGTGTTTTAGAAGAATATTATTTTGTTGGATCTACAATACATTAAGTAGAAAAAGGATAGTAACAAAGGTTATAAAACAGTACACAAGGCATGAAGAACAGAGTAGCAATGCCATTTGTGAACAGAATGAATTGTGAGTAAAGGTTTTTATATTTTGTTCATCTTGGTCTCTTAACATTTCTGCATTGAGTATATATTACTTTCATAATTAGGGTGGAAGTACTAAAATACATCAGTGAAACATGGGGAATCAATATTTAGGTGTTGTCATCATTACCACCTACTCAGCAACACTCCCTGTTCAAGTGAACATACCTCCAGCATGGCTAACACTAAAAGGACACTCTAGAATGATCATCCCTTCATCTTCAGAGTCTCATAGTTGTAATACTGGACACAGCCCCTTGAGAATTACTTGATACATGTTAGTGTTTCTCTATCTTTTTATTTTAATTGGGGAGAGAGGGATAACCCAGTAAGAAATTTGACTTTTCAAGTCAAATCAGCTCATTCTTCCCAATTTAGAAATATCTGCTCTTGTTATACACTCAAAGTAGCAGTGAAGAAAATGTGGCCATGATGGTGGGGAGAGTTGACTGAGAAGGAAGAAGGGTTAGCTCAAGTTTGAGCCTTGTATGGCTACTAAAAGGAAACATTCCATATTCCAAATGGGAGTGGCAGTAGTAGACTGTCCTACTCGTATTTTTCTGCTGGAAAATGCTCAATATGAAGGACCTAGACCCCAGAATCTTAGTTTCTACTGAGTGATCATGCTTTATTGATCAAGGTGACCTAGAATGACTTGTGTGCAAGTAAAATTCATAAGACACAGATTGTGTGCATCTCAGAAATGTAGTCATAACGTTGCACTCTCCTAAAAGATGACTGAGGGGGTGCGTGGGTGGTGTCATGATCCCAGGGTCCTGGGATCGAGCCCTGTTCATTGGGAAGCCTGCTTCTCCCCTTCTCACTCCTCCTGTTTGTGTTCTCTCTCTTGCTGTGTTTCTCTCTATCAAATAAATAAATAAAATCTTTTAAAAAAATCTAAAAGATGATTAAGGAACTATAGTTGCTGGGGTCCTGGGATCTGTCCTGACTCTCCACTCCTAAGCCTTGATTGTTTAACCCATCTTCCATTTTATGAACTACCCATTTCCCTTCTAATAAATTAACCTCCTTTTTATTCTCATGGTTAGGTGTGGTTAGGTAATCAGTTTATTCAAAAGAATAAAAGAATGTTAACTAATGAAGTATGTGTCTAAAAAAAAAAGCCATTGGTTGGATGAAGGGCATGAGATCCTTAACTGTGTCACTGATAATGGCTGTGAATCAATGTACTTGTCCCAAATCTACTTTCAGGGAACAGTACAGCTGAATAGAATAGACTTATACTGAATCTGAAGGTGAGTTATCCAGAATTTCCCAAGAGGGGATTGCTGTTATGGGGTCTGTGTTATAAAAGAGGAACCATTATGCAGTAAGCCTGAATCATTAATTGAAATGGGCTTAGAAGACAATAGGCAAATTTGGTGACTAGTGAGAGACATAGATTAGGGCCTGAAGTTTTATGAATCTAGCCAAGCGGATAGAGAAAATTATTATGTTCTGTGGCGGAAACAGTGTTAGATGTAACACACATCTTATATGTAGTATTTACACACATATATACACATATACATGTATATATATACACACACATCTACATTATATGTATACATGTGTACACACACACATACACACACCCTTGAAGAAGTAATGCAGAACTAAGCAATGCTTTTTAAAGTGTAAGATATTCATTAACTTTGTTATAATGTTTCCATCCCACACAGATGTTATTTCTGTGCCTAGTCCAATGTCTATACTAGGGATCTCCACCCATGATTTTTAAGTCGGCCACGACATCTTCAATTATCTCAACATACACCAAAAATTTATCAAAGATTCTTGAAACAGAATTAAATGTCATATCTGCTAATTATAAAAATAAATGCAGGTATGAGGTAGTTTATGCCATAGAATTAAACTGATGGCTTCTAAATGCTGCTTGTTTGTGGAGGTTTGGAACTGCTGATTTGGGAACTGCAGGATAAGGCAAATATATCAAAAGATGCAGACAGAAAAAGCCATGCTTGTGATGAGGAAAGATGGAGAGCTGGTGACAAAAGCCGTTGAGTTGAGAACACCTTGCCACTTATTATAGTTAAGATAGCTTGCCTTGCTTTGGGCTCTTTATTTTAATGTAGATGTCTAAGAGTGAGTGGGTGACTGAGAGAAATGGAGGGAGGTTATGTGTCTTCACAGGGCAAGATGGCAGGTGAATGACTACCAGACCATCCCCTGTGATGTTAATATATGTGCTCATTGTTCCACCCTCTTTTCTACTAATGGTAAACAACATTTGTCACTTGCAGTAGACCACTTTTCACTTCCAAACTGATGGTGAGCCCACATTTGTATTTCAAACACCAAAGCTCAAGCTGTAGAAGCAGGAGGCCCAGAAAAGATGTATGTGGTGGGTGGAAAGGGAGAGCAGGACAAGGTTCGCATGTGCAATTTGGCAGATCGTTCATAAGTCTGGCCTCCATGACAGGAGATGGCCTAATGCCTCATTAATTCCTGCAGAGATGACGATGATGTATCACCCCCTTTCAATCTGAAACTAAGTAATGCATTAAAAAAAAACTAATTTGCACATGTTTAATGCGTTCATTAAGCTATTAGTCTTTCAACAAGAGATTTAATAGCAAATTAACATTTCTTTTAAATAAAAAAAAAATATCATCCCCCCAAAGTCCCCAGTTAATACAATTATTTTGTGTTTCGAGCAAATGGGCTATAGGAGAAAACACTTGGCACTAAATTGGGGCTGGGAAAAGACCATGTTGAGTTCTTCTCATTTATTATACAATTAGTCACCCTGGGGCATTATTTTCCCTGAATAACAAGTATTTCTGGGGAACAAAAGGCCTCCTGGACATAGATGTGAGAAGGTCAAAGACAGATTTCAAAACGGCTATTTTTGTGAATTGAATCATGATAAACAAAAATAAAATGGCTTACCCTAACCATAAAGTTTGTGAAACAATGGAAGTTGACTTTGGTCAATAGTCAGATATCAATATTTACCTAACATTCATTTAGCTCCTGTTATTTGTTAGGTGCTTGGCTAGATGATGTAAGAGACTTAATATAAAGGACCCAAAATGGCATGTGTTCTTTCTGTCAGTGAGGTTTTTTTGGATGTTTACTATGTGGTGTGTGCCTTATTCAGCAAGATGAATAAGTCATGGGCTCTTTTCTTGTAGAAGTTATAGATGAATTTGGAAGAAAAGCATGTGACAAATTTATATCCAGTTTACTAAATCTTAAAAATATAGAAAGAAACAAAGTTCTTTGAGAGCAAAGAAGGAAGTTCTGACTCAAAAAGGAGGCTCAGAGAAAGCTCTTTGGGCAAACTACAGTTTAGGTTAGAATGTTAAAATTGGCACACATTAGATATGCAGAAATGAGTGTTGGAAAATGTGTTTCACATTGAGTGACTGCATGAAAAAAATGTGCAAAAGAAAACATGTAATGCATAATGGGAAAAATATACTTTGATTTGGCTTATATCTTAGCTTGAGCTGCTATAACATAGCATATACCATATAACAGAATAACATAGACTTAGTGGTTCAAACAACAAGTATTTCTTTCTCACAGTTACAGAGTTTAGAAAGTCCAAGATCAAGGTTCTGGGAGATTCAGTGTCTAGTGAGAGCCATCTTCCTAGTTTCCAGACAGGTGTCTTCCAGTTGTACCCCCATGTGGAAAGAGAACAAGAAGTTTCTTTTATAAGAGCACTCTTCCCATTCATGAAGGCTCCAACATCATGACTTATTTATGCCCCCAGAGCCTCACCTCCTAATATTATTGTGTTAGAGAAGTTAGGACTTCATGAATTTTGGGTTTCATAAACAGTTCTACTGAAATGACCCATATTCTTTCCTCTCTGGATTTAAAAGCATTTTATTTTATGAGTTGGAGTTCAGTTGTTCTCTGAAGAAGCAGAGAGGACCTGGAGAGCACATTCACTGATTAGTGTCCACAAATAAATGTATATGGTATTCTGAAAACGGGCTCTACCAAGCAATGTAACTATTATGTCCCTGTTGAAAGGAAAATCTTTTTCACTTTCAGTACTCAACTGTCTCAGGGTAAAACAAATTCTAATGTATTTCATTAAATAAATATGAGATTTTATAGCAGTCTAAATAGACATAGCTCAAGGGCATTACCTCATATTCTTCTATTCCCATCCTCATCAAATCTCCTATTTGTTTGTCTCATCCATGGCACATTATGTGCTTTCTTTAATAGACTGTTGCATTGCATGTATTTTCTCCCTAAAGTATATGTCTTCAATGAACCCAATGATATTTTAATTTTACTTATAAATAATTATAAGTTATAAATTATAATTATAAATTATATTTAAAATTAAAGTGTAAAGTAAAATTTGCTATATTGGTCAATCCGTTAACAGCACTGTGCATTATTCTTTCATTGCTACATACATACTGCTTTCGTTTGAAGAAGATCCTTAAGTTATTTCTGAGAAAAGACTTTATGCTGATTGACAACTGCACAATACTAGTTATTAATATTATTCCACATCTGACAGATTTCTCCCACCATGATATAGTTCACAAGTTCCTGGGGTGAACTTTGATTTGTTACCTTGGGAACTAAAGAAAGAAGAAATAAATCTTGAAAAAGCTCAAAATCCATCTTTTCAGAAAAGAGTAAAGAATCAAATGAGTAAATAACATCAACATCAATATTCGGTGTCTACGTGCAGACCCGAACTTTGGAGAACATCTGTCTTCCTGCCACTAATGATTTTGTTCCAGATGTAATCCAAATATGTTTGCAGATGGGGAGCAGAGGGGTTAGCACAATTTACTTTGCAAGCAGTTGGTGGTTATAATAGCTAATTTTTGTATCTTTTTAAAAATATATACATTTCAAAAGTGTTATGGCACCCTGCACCGATGTGTTTGAAATGACAGAAAATAAATCTAAAATTGCCTTTGGCTTTGCTCTACTATTCGTCTTCTTAAAAAGAGATGATATGGTATAATGGTAACAATGCAGGTTTTGGAGTCAGATGTCAATTTGAAACCTAGTTGATCAACAGCTTTTTATGTAGTGATATGAACAAACTCCCAGTTTATGCCTCTGATTTCCTGTATGACCTCAAAAAGAGCCATTGTTGTTAATTATGGTCATAATAGTAAGAATGATTGAGTATTATGCATTGTATCTTAGATGTTTACTAAGTGATTTACATGGAATAACTCTTCTGTAGTCCTCACATCTGCCCTATAAACTGTGTGCTATTAATATTCCAGTTTTGGAAGTGAGAAAACCAAGACATAGAGAGGCAAAGTGATTTGCCCAAAGACCCAGAGTTAAAGAAAAGTCAGTTTGTCCAGTGTAAATTCAGAACCTCAATTCAAAGTAGCTGCATTCTACCGTCTTCTTGTTCACTGTGTCTGAGACATTGCAGAGTGCATCAGCCCTAAACAGCAACAATATCAGTAACAGTAGTAACATAAAGCATTTATTAAGTGGCTACCACAGTCCTGAATTTTAATCTGATGAACCTTTAACCTTGTGGGATGTATCCAGTTATAGAAAAAGAAGGGAAGCACAAAAAATTAAGCCATAGGTCATTTGGTTAGTAATGACTAGGCCAAGAATTGGAACCCAGGCCTTCTGACTCTTGATGCTGCACTTTTTTTCAAATGTTAAAGTCCATTAAAAAAAAAGAAAAAAAAGAAAAATTCCACCCTAAATACTTATTGAATGAATGAATGAATTTTTCCTTTCTTAGTCCTAATTCTTCATTGCAGAATAGTTGTGACTAATAGTTCCAAATTTAATGAAATATATAGATCACAATTTTATGAAGATAGACGTCATTATTATTCCCATTTTATGAGGATACTAAGGAGAGAAAAAGGTTTGGCAGTTTCACCAAATTAACTTACTTAGGAAAGGGTAGAAATTTAAACCTGACTTTCAGAGGCCAAGTGTTCTGCTCCTCACCTCCTCCACATTGCCTCATGTGAAGCAGGAATGGTCTTGTTGAAAGGTTCTTATTTATTGAAAGTTTTGTCATTGCAGGTGTATGCTCTTCCTTTAGACCACTTACTCCTTCACTTATTACAACTTGGCAATGAATATATCCAGTTTAGTGTTAGGCAGTGGTAGAAGGTAAAGAGCTGAGTCATTAGGATGTTCAAAAGATTTCTAAAAGCCTTCATAGACTGCAACATGGAAAATACAGCAAGAGCGACTTGGCACATTGAAATTCAAGTGTGTCTTTCTAGCAGCAAACTATCACTGGGTCCTGGGAAGCCTGAGTCTGGGCGAGCTGACGAGTAATGAAGCCCTGCGTCTCATGTCATTGACTCTGGCATTTCAAGCACCACATTCATAACAGAAGATGCAAACTGCTGGGTCCCTCTGTACTTCACTAAATTGAAATGGTTCTGCAGGGGAATATGGCAACAGGGATGAAAGAAAAATAGCGCAACTTTTTCCACTGTGCAAAGAGAGGGTGCTGACAATGTTTATTCAAAAGAGTAACATGTGGAAATGGTTCTGGGACATGGTGACATATGCCTAGTCATGCATCAGTAAAGACATCTACCTTCTGAGAGGGTGAAGAAACAGTGCTTTTTGTGTTTTGATTTTACTTTGTATGTAATGAAGAAGTTTAGGGCTATGGAGAGTTCTCCCATCTCACCTAATCCCCTCTGTAGCAGTGTGGACTTTGGTTTCCATTAACAGAAACCCAGATGCAAACTAGCTTAGGTTAAAAAGAAGATTTAAAGGATCCCATGATAGAAAATCCAGGGTTACTAGCTTCAGGTAGTGCTGGATGTAGGACCACAAATACTGCAGTGAGGATCCATTATTTCTGTCTCAGTTGTGCTGTTTTTGCTTCCTCTATTCTGAATCTCTACTCTTAGAGTTTTTGTTGCCCTATGGTTTCAATATCATCTGGGGCTAGTCCTTTCTTAGTTCCAGTCTAGCAAAAGGAAGAGTAGGTTTCTTTTCCTAATAGCTTAAGAAAAGTTCCCAGAAAAAGTTCCAGATCCCGTTGTCTCTGACTTGGCTTGGACCACATATCTATGCCTGAAATAGTCTTGCCACAGGAATACAGCATTTGATTTCCATAAGCTGCCCTTAGAGCTACAGATGAACTCAACTTCAAAAGAACAAATAGACTCAAAGTGGAGGAAAGATATTTGTTTCCAATCTGGGATTTTATTTTTTTAACAAAAAGAAAGTGAGTGGATGCTGGATAATAGCAAACTATGACCAATAGACCTACCCTTCTAATAGACCTCAAGGAAGTAAAGACCAATTAATTTAAAACCAGTCACAGAGCTACGAGTATTTACATCTCATCTAGCTGAGAAATTGTAAATTCATGGTCCAAGGATAAGATTTATCCCAAAGATGTGTTTTCTAAGACTTGCAAAGGTTATTTTTTATTGTAATTACTTTTTATTGAAGTGTAATTGACATACAGTATTCTGTTAGTTTCAGGTGTACATCATAGTAATTCAATATTTTTTATTGATTGCAGAATGATCCCCATGATAAGTCTAGTTACCATCTGTCACCATACAAAGTCATTACAATTTTATTGACTATATTCCCCATGCTGTATATTATATCCCACGAATTATTTGTTTTATAGTTGGAAATTGTAATTCTCTTTACCTCTTTACTGAACAAAACAGGTAAAACCTACCCCCACCCCTACCCCCAGTAATCAACAGTTTCTTTCTTGTATCTATGAATCTCTCTGTTTTATTTGCTGATTTGTTTGTTTTATTAGATTCCAAAAATTAAGTGAAATTATTTAGAATTTGTCTTTATCTGTCTGACATATTTCATATAGCAAAATACCCTCTCGGTCCATCCATGTTACTGCTATTGGCAAGATCTCCTTCTTTGTTATGGCTTAGTAATCTTCCATTGTATATATGCCACATCTTCTTTATCCATTCATTTATTGGTGACACTTAGGTTGCTCCCATATCTTGGCTGTTATAATGCTCTTGCAATGAACACAGAAGTACATTTATCTCTTCAATTTGGTGTTTTCATTTTCTTCAGATAAATACTTTGTATTATAATTTGAGTTAATATATAACATCTAAAATATGAAAAAGAAAAAAATTCAGATTTTCACAGTTTTCCTGAGAAATTGGAAGATGAAACACCTCTGAGCCAACATTCTGCATTGGCAATTATCAGCTAGAGATGAATAGTTGCTTTCTTCTTTAGCCAAAGACACATGCTTCAGTCCCCCATAGTCTCAATCTCAACTATTCAGTATTGTCTCCTCAACATAGCAGCCCAGTCTAATCACAATGCAATATATCTGCCCTGTTGTTGTCCTTTTGGGAGAAATAGTTTCCCTATGAAAAGGGTTAAGGTAGAATGAGTGGTTCATGTGTATCAAAAACATGGACACAGATATAGTCTTTGGGGAAGTTCTACAGCTATATACAGAATAATGAAACTTAACCATTCTCTTACACCATGCATAAAGATAAACTTTAAATGGATGAAAGATCTCAGTATGAGACAAGAATCTATCAAAATCTTAGAGGAGAACAAAGGAGAACACCTCTTCAACATTGGCCACAGCAACTCCTTTCAAGACATATCTCCAAAGACAAGGGAAACAAAATCAAAAATGAACTTTTGGGGCTTCATCAAGATAAAAGCCTTTGCACAGCAAAGGAAACTGTCAACAAAACTAGAGGCAACCCACGAAATGGGAGAAGATAATTGGCAAATGACACTACAGATAAAGAGCTAGATCCAAGATCTATAAAGAACTTCTCAAACTCAACACCCAAAAAACAAATAATCAAGTCAAAAAATAGGCAGAAGACATGAACAGACACTTCCAAAGAAGACATACTAATGGCTAACAGACATATGAAAACATGTTCAACATCATTAGCCATCAGGGAATTTCAAATCAAAACCACATTGAGATAACACTTTACACCAGTGAGAATGGTAAAAATTAACAAGGTAGGAAACAACAGATGTTGGAGAGGGTGTGGAGAAAGGGACACCCTCTTGGTGCAGCCACTTTAGAAAACAGTGTGGAGGTTCCTCAAAAAGTTAAAAATAGAGCTACCCTATGGTCCAGCAATTGCACTACATACATAATTTCTTTAGATTAAGAAAAGCAAGCTTTTGCATTCGGAATCTTGGATCCACTTCATTCACCATCATTTTACAGATGGTGAAACTAAGACTGTGGATGATAGAATCTTGCTAAGATGCCATGGTAAATTGAGGAGCTGAGACAGTGGGTCCACGTCTTCTGCTCCCCACTCGCACCTGTGATACACACATACACGTGTACAGGCACATGCACGCACATACTATAGGAAACTGCAAAAGTAGAGGGAAAAACTTTTATTTATTTAAATTGTAAAAGTAAAGTAATGTAAGTATTTACAGAAGGAAAAAAAAAACAAAACACCTCGTAATCCTACCACACTAAAACCAAAGATTATTTTTTCTATTTTTCTCGCAGTTTTAAGTTAATACTCATTATTTTACATCATAATTATGGTATATGCAACAGTATGTCCTGTTTTGCTAAAATGTCTCATAAGCATTTCTTCTGTTATTATATAGTATTTCTTTCTCATTATTAAATACACAGATAATAGCCAAAGAACAAATGTGCTATAAATTTTGTAACCGTTTGTCTTTTTTTTTCTGCACATCTTTTAAACTTTTCTTGCTCCTTTATACTGTCTTGCATTCCAGTCTGTCTTCCAATCAAATGCACAGCACTTTACAGAAACACCCTCCCTCCCCAAGCACTTAGAGAAACACTGAGTTGGCAAGCTTGGGGAAATTACATACTAGGAATGGGGGATCTTAACCTAGGTTCAGAAATTCATAAATTAAGAAGGAAGAGCCAAAAGGAACATTTCAGATTGGTAGCAGGCAGAAACGTTTAAAGGAATAATGTTTCTTATTAGGAGTGGTTCCATAGCATGTAGAGGAATTCAAACATATTAAACCAGTTCCTAAGATTTTTCTAAATGGAAATCTGGAGGGAACTGAGGAACAAGCATGTCTTGATGTAGGGCTCAAATGACTTGTTCAATATGCTCTTTTTTTTTTTTTTAGATTTATTTATTTGACAGAGATCACAAGTAGGCAGAGAAGCAGGCAGAGAGAGAGGAGGAACAGGTACCCTCCTGGGCAGAGAGCCCGATGCGGCCTGATCCCAAGACCCTGAGATTATGACCTAAGCCAAAAGCAGAGGCTTTATACCCTGAGCCACCCAGGTGCCCCAATATGCTCATTTTCACACTTGTTCTTTCTCTGTATTTTGACTCTTCTATATTTTTAAAATAATTTAACTTTTTCAGTGTTCCAAGATTCATTGTTTATGCCCTACACCCAGTGCTCCGTGCCCTCAATACCCACCACCAGGCTCACCCATCCTCCCCACCTGTGTCCCTTCCAAAACCCTCAGTTTGTTTCTCAGACTCTTTATCTTTTTAAATGGGTTCGATCTATGGAGCCCTGGAAAATGCAACTGCCAGCCTGATTTGCATTCTTTGGTACCGTGACAACCAAGGAAAGAGATGGTATTTCCAGCAGGAAAGTCCTAGGAAACCAAGACTATGTTTGGTTCATGTAAGCATTGCCAAAATAATTATGGTGGTCAGGAAGATAGAATATTCATTGATTCATTCATTCATTTATTAATTTGTTTTTGTTAGACCTGTGTAATATGATCACTCTTATTATGCAATATATATATTATATGCAATATATATATATATATTTTATATATATATAAAAGTACATGCTGGCATCTGAAAATATTGGTTACTACAAATAGCTCCAAACTGAAGTTAACAAGAATGAGTTAGCATTTGAGAGGGTAGGTGAAGGCAGAGGATTAGAAATGGGAGGACCATCCAAAAATGTTTAAGTCCTTAATGTGTTCTAAACTCCATTGTATGAATTGAAATAATATGCAAGTGAACTAAATGTCATTCTATCCCAAAAGGAATTATTTGCTTTTGGAGGTAACAGGAGAGGGAAAACAAGTGCTGCAGATTTGGGTCTTGAATGGAGTTGTGTCACCTCTAAGTGCTATGAGAGTTAGTTATGGAGGAGCTCAGCTTAGGCTGGGGACAGGAGAAAAGCTTTATAGGAAAGATGAACCTTCAAAGTATAAATTAGGTGAATATCTAATGGCACTGATGAGCATAATGTTTGGTAAAGATGAGGGGGCAGTGTGACCTTAAAGCTGGAATAGAATAAAGTCAGGAAGTAAGTTTGGAAAATCAAGTAGGACCCATCTCAAGAGAATCTCAAATGTGAGAACAAGGACATTGAGCTTGATTCTTTTTCATTATGAGACGACTTCAAAAGATTTCATCCCAGTGCCTTTGAATTAAAAAAAAAAAAGTGTAACGTTTAGAAGCTAAAATGCATCACGGTGAGGAAACATAAAGACATTATATATTCAAAAGTACATTGTAAATAACCACAAATATGAAAATATATTTAGTCATGCTATTAGGAAGGAAGGGAGGGAGGAAGGAAGGAAGGGAGGGGAAAGAAAGGAAAGGAAAGAAGGAAGGAAGAGAGAAAGAGGGGAAGAAAAAGAAAAGAGAAAGAAAGAAGAAAGGAAGGAAGGAAGGGAAAATTAAAGAAAAGAATGAAGAAAAGAAAAAAGAAAGAAAAAAAATGTTTTATCAGGGTGCCTGGGTGGCTTAGTTAGCTAAGTGTCTGTCTTTGGCTCACATCTTAATCCCAGAGTCCTGGGATTGAGTCCCCCGTAGGGCTCTTGGCTCAGAGGGGAGCTTCTCCCTCTGCCTTTCTCACTTTCTCTCTCTCTGTTGCTCATGAATAAATAAAATCTAAGAAAAAAATATTTATCAAAAGGTTCATAAGGTTTAGCCAAGGGTATGGTCAAGCAAGCATCCTCATATACTTTTTTTTCTGAATGTAATTTCCTAGTGGATACTAGAGCAGTAAAGATTAACATTAAATGTGCATATTATTCAAATCAAGAATTTTAATTCTAAGAAATTATATTAAGAAAATGCTCGGTAGATCAATGGATATGTATATTCAAGACAACATTGAAATGAAGAAAAATAAACACAGGCAGTATATTTAAAATTGGGTTATTTAATAAATGATTTGAAAATCATTCAGTGCAATGCTACATAATATTGGAAAATAACATGGCTATATGTGCATTTTATATAATGATAAATATGATATATTGAATTTTAAAACTCCGAATTGGAGTTTGAAAAAATACATGTCAAACTGTGAACACTGAATCTCTTAAGGGCTCGAGGAGTGACTGAATGAAGTCATTTTTATTTTACTTTTATACATGGTGGGGACTTGTGAATATTTTATAGCAAGAATTCATTTCATTTATAATCAACAAAACATGCACATGTAAATTTATCTAAAAGAAAAGAAATTATTAAGGAATAAGTAAACTCATCAAAACTGATAGCATGACTAACTAGAAAAAAGCAGGGAAAAGAAGTAGGAGAAAACCTGGCTGTCAAAGTCTAGCTGTTATGGAGGCAATTACCAAATAACTTGAGAAATAGAAACACCAGTTTAGACAATTGAGGTGAAAATTTCACTTGAAAAAACATGTCTGACCAATCTGTTTGGCAGATACCAGTCTGCATATCAAATTATTCTATGGAGGAAATAAAATAGAGATAGTTGACTATGCAATAAGGGTAGGATGAGTGTTAAGAACTCTGGAGATATCAAAATTTGAGTTTGTAAAACACTGATTAAGCCATTTGGATTCATATTACAAAAACCACTTGCTCTTTTGGAAAAAAAATCACCTGGGGTTCTTTTAAATAGCAAGCATTTCTAATTCAGTTAAGAAGCAAGTAAATTTACAGAATTTTCACTAACCAAAAGCTTGTCATTAGCACAGAAGCTACATGAAGAGGACTCATCTGTAGTTTCCCCATCCACACTTAATGTGGGTTTCCATTTGACTGTGACCCCATGGACCTAGTCAGAGTACAGTGGTAACCCTGATGATTGGGTGCATTAGTGCAAATAAAATGGAATGGTTGACATTTATAGGTGAAGTTGATCAACACACACAGCCATTCTGAATAAATCAACCTTTAAAAGTCATAAAATCTTGTTTTGTGTAGCATCTTACATACTTGGGAAAAGCATTTTTGTAGTGTACAGACTTTCAGAATTAAAAGGGCCTTTAATACTCTTATAATTCAATCTCCTGATCTTATTTTATTTATTTTTTTTCAATTTCTTTATTTTCTATCTTTAAGAAATTACCTGAAGGAGGTAGAAAACTTGTTCCAGGACACCTTTACTATCTGTGGAAAATGGAGAATTAGAAAAATGTCCTTAAGTCCAATTCCAGCATCTTTCCCACTAAACAATGTGTTACTTCATTTGTTTTTCAGGATTATAGCTTTACTCTGACATAGGTAAAGCAGTGTTTAGTAATAGTTGCCACTAGTAACTACTAGTTACTATAATTAAAGGACTTAATAAATCTTATCTTAACCAGAGCCACACACATGCATACTCATGCATTTACCACAAAACAGACTTGAAAATCGGGCTCTCACTTTGTGATTTGGGTCATCCTAATGTGTGTGTATTAGTGGGTTCTCACTTTGTGATTTGGGTTTCTTTTTTCTCCCATTTGTCCCTCTTTATCTTCTTTAAAGAACCCACCCACTTCCCCACCTCCAGCAGTTATCTATTTATATGTAGATAATACCCACTTATTCATCTCCATCTCCTTAAGCTTGTTACCCATTTCCAATACTTTTAATGCTTCTTTCCAGTTCTGGAGAAATACTGAAGCCAACAGAGAGAGACAGAAGGAAAGAGAGTTCTAAGGTATTTGATTTCCTGGACTTATATTTGAAATAAGCAAAATCTGTCCTTCCTGTTCTGCACTTGGTAAGTGAATTGATGCATACCTTTTTCATCTTTAGTTAAAGTTGGGTTTCTTCTATTTACAGGATTGACTGTGACAGAGTATTATATAGACATAAAATCATCCAGTCATATATCTGATTCCAACTCGACAAGTGATAGATAATAAGAATTTGCATGAAACCAAGGTGGTCAGTATCTCTCATTCCACTTGCTTTTCTGCAATGTAACTTTGGAGTTTTTCTCTTCACCTACTTGACTCTGGGTTATTGTTTTGACAGATAGAATATGATTGAAATGATGCTGTTTCAGTTCTAAGAAAGCCTTTAACTTTTTAGGCGGCTTCTTCCTGCCACTTGGAAGTGAGTCACCATGTAAAAAGTATGACTACCCTGAGATCACTTTGCTTTGAGTAGCCCAAGCCAGTGGCATCCTCTAATGTTGGAATACTGAGATGTCATGTGAAGGGAGGGAAGAAGAGAAGAGAGGGAGGGAGAGACAGAGAATGCCAGCGAGTACTGAGTGTGCCAAGTAGCACAACATGTGCCAAGTGTGTGCATTAAGAATCCATCGTCTTGAAAGTACCTTGCGACCTCACCTGTCCCAAGTGGAGACCACACAGATCCACAGACAAGCTGCCCAGTCCAGCCCTTTCACATTTCTGATGCATAAAATCTTGAGTAAAGCCAAATGACTATGTTGTAGTTTAAAAAGTTAGAAAGTAGTTTGTTACATAGAAATAGACAGCCAGAACAAATATGGGGGCAAAATCACATAAATAGGAAAATTCCAAAAATTGTCCAGACCATAAGGGAAAGACCCTTTCATTTCAGTAAGTAATGTGAAAGCACCCTACAGGAATAAATAATGTTATATGAATAAAAATAGGATGGGATTGTTTGGAAAATGATCATGAAAAACAAAGTGGCATTGGCTTTTACAGTGCACATAAGCTTTGAAGGTCTTGCTTGTGGAAGTGATGAGCATGATCTTAGCAATGAGAGTTAAGAGTGCAGAGTCTAGAGCCAGACACTTTCTCTCTAATCTTGCTCTGCCACATATAAAACTCTTAGAAAAATTGCCTTCTCTCTCTGTATTTCAGTATAATCACGTGTAAAATAGGTATAACAATATTACCTATATCATAAGGTCTCATAACAATTGAGTTAATATTTACAGAGTGCTAAGGGCAATGACCAGTGTATATAGATGCATTATCTATGCATTGTTTAAATTAAAAAAAGATAAATCTGTCAACTGAATAAATAAAATCGATCAATTAGGGGCTCAGTCATTGAGCGTCTGCCTTCGGCTCAGGTCATGATCCCAGAGTCCTGGGTTTGAGCCCCACATTGGGCTCCCCGCTTGGCAGGAAGCCTGCTTCTCCCTCTCGCACTCCCCCTGCTTGTGTTCCCTCTCTAGCTGTGTTTCTCTCTGTCAAATAAATAAATAAATAAATCTTTAAAAAAATTAATCAATTAAAAAAGATTTATGCACGTACCTCTGGATACATAAGTAGAATCCATTCACTTGTTTATATTTTGTTTTGGGGGACAATGTTAAAGGTAGTTTTTTTTGTTTTTTTTTTTGTTGTTTTTTCTTGTGGTAAGAAGATATATGACATACAACTGACCTTAACCATTTTAAGTATGTGATTTGGTGGCACTGAGTGCATTGGCATTGTTCTCAGCCATGACTACGATCCATTTGAAGAACTTTCTCATCTTTACAAAGTGAAAGTCTGTACATATTAAATATTAATTCTTCTTTCTTCCCACCCCCACATCCTCAGTCTTTGGTAGCCTCTATTCTATTTTATTTTTTTCTTTCTCTAGGGATTTAAATCTTCTAAATACCTCATAAGTAGAATCATATAGCACTTGGCTTTTGTGTCTGTCTTCACTTAGCCTAGTGTTTCAAGGTTCGTCCATGTTGTAACAAGTGCCAGAATTTCATTCCTTTAAAGGTCTTAATATATTCCACTGTATATATACACCCCAGCAAATTTATCCCTTCACCCATCAGTGGACACCCATATTGTTTCCAACCTTTGTCCATCTTGAATAATTCTGCTGTGCGTGTTGTTGTACAAATGTCTGTTTCAGTCCCTGCTTTCAATTATCTTGGGAATATACCCAAAGTGGAATGATTGGGTCCTAAGGGTAATTCTATGTTTAATTTTTTTGAGGAACCGCCTGTCTTCCACAGTGGCTGCATAGCACCACACAAAGTTTCCATTTTCTTCTCACCAACATCTTCACCAATACTTTCTTTCTTTCTTTCTTTCTTTCTTTCTTTCTTTCTTTCTTTCTTTCTTTCTTTTTCTTTTCTGGATAACAGTCATTCTAATGAGTGTGTGTGAAGTCAGCTTCAGTTGAGGTTTCTTATAACAGGTGATAATTAAGTTGAGATTTTAAAAGTAAGTAAACTGTAGCTAGAAAGCAAGTGAGGAGGGTATTGGGAGTGTTCCTGTAAGTGTGCACAGCCTATGGAAGGTCATGAGACAGCAGAGAAGAGAATGTGTGATCAACTCATTAGGAAAAAAAAGTTTCTCAGGGCCAGGGAGGGTGATGTGGAAAGTGGTGAGAGATAGGGATGAAGATATAAATGGAAGCAGATCCTGCAGAGCTATGTTTTATGGGTTGGTCTATATCTTTGCCTTTATTTGTATTGAAATCTTAATCTCTAGTACCTCAGAATGTGTCTTTATATGAAAGGAGGATTAGTGCAGATATAATTGGCTAAGATGAAGTCATATTGCAGTAGGGTGGGTTTCTAAACCAGTTTATCTTTTGCTTATAAGAAGACTGCTGTGTGGAGACAGAGACACAGCAAGAATACCACGCAATTTTGGGGACTTGGAATGATGCATCTACAAGCCAGGGATCACCAAAGATTGCTGGAGAATTGCCAGAATCTAGGAAGAGGCAAGGGAGTATTCCACAGGTTTCAGAGGATAGCAGGGCCACCCTGCCAATATCTTGATTTCAAATGTTTGGCTTCCAGAACAGTGAGAAAATTAATTTATGTTGTTCAAGCCACTTAGTTTGTGACAATTTGCTATGATAGCTCTAGGAAATGAGTATACCATGTTACAAACAATGGTAATTATCCTAGGAGAGATGCTGAACCAGTGGAGAGATTCAGAAGAGAGAATATCTGGCAAATAGATGAGCAGAATAGATGTGAGATATTTAGTTAGACAAATACTAGGACTCAAGATAATAATGAAAACAAAAAAAATGATGATGATGATAATGATAGAATAAAAACAAGTATTTTGCAAACACTGAGATAAACACAGTGTTGAGTTATTTCATAAAACACACCTATGACGTAGCTACTTTTTAAATGTAGTATTATTATAATGCAAGTGGGTCTTGAGTTGTCCAAGGACAAATAGAGAATAAATGTTCAAAACAGGATTCTAACCAAAACAGTTGTTTTGTTTTTTTCCACAACCTGTGGTCTGAGCCATGTGGTTGTTCTTATCTCAGTCAGAAGGAACGATGTGAGGGTGAGAAAGCGGACTAAGAAAGACATTTATATGGAGAAATCAAAACCTGTAAAGCTCATCGATCAGGTAAAGGAGAAACAGACGGTGCCATTCACACAAAGAAGAATGTTGAAATTTGGAGCAGGTGAAGGTCAATGAAGAAGGAAACCGAATTCTTTTTTGTCAGGGACAGAAAATTGCATCATGTCCCCAGCCCTAAATGAGCTTGGTCATTTCCTCCTAGTGCTGCCTCCATCCTGTCTCAGCTACTCCATGAATGACGTGCAGCTGCACTCCCTCCCCTGTGTTCCAGGAAAGCATCTGGAAATAAACAGCACTTAGCCCTGCTGCCGAGACAAAGGCATTGTTTCTTTAATAACATGTCTCTTTGGAAACCGTCTCCAGACCTACTTCAGAAGCCAGGCTATGCTGACCCTAACATGATGTAGCTTGTTCAGTTCTGCTGCGCGAAGGAGTATATGCGAGCAGTGGTGGGCACAACTCTTTCTCCTAAAAAGAAAGGAAATGGGATTTGGAGGTGACTTTGGTGAGAGTCCCTTGAACTGCAACAGGCAGGTGCTTATTTAAGAGTGCAGATGGTGGGGTCACAGTTTATTTAATGCCAAATGTTCAGATGTGTGTGTTTGTAAGCATGCTGTCTGGAAATCCAGTAGAAGTGAACCATCACCCAACTACTGTAATAATGAGAGAATTAACAATCAGTTTGTAATTTGAATTGATACCTAGTGATATTTACATCAGTTACAGTGGTGGGAGGGTCTACCATTTATTTGCCACTGAGTGTATGCTTGGCATACTGTTATCCCACTTACTTACATATCACCCGTGTATGTATCAGTTAGCTTCTACAAAAAAAAAAAAAATAAAAACGTTATGAAACATCTAACCACAAAACCTTAAAGATATACAAAATAAGTACTTATATATCTTTTTAAGATTTTATTTATTTGACAGAGAGAATCACAGCCAGAGAGGGAACACAAGCAGGGGGAGTGAGAGAGGGAGAAGCAGGCTTCCTGCCGAGCAGGGAGCCCGATGTGGGACTCGATCCCGGGTCTCTGGGATCATGACCTGAGCCGAAGGCAGTCGCTTAACCAACTGAGCCACCCAGGCGCCCCAGTACTTATTTTTTTTTGTAAGTCTGGAGTCACTTGGTCAATTTTGCTGTTCTAAACCAAACATGGTAGGGCTCACTCAAGTGTCTGTAATTAGCAGTGTGTTGGCTAGGCAACTATACACATCTTGGGAGGACTTTTTCACGTGTCTGGGGACTTGGCTAAGATAAACAGACTGATTCAACTCTGTTCCACTTGTCTCATTCTCTAGCAGACTAGTCCAGGTACATTCTCACTGGGAAGGCTGAAGGTAAGAAAGGAAGCTAAACACTTGAGAACATTTTGGAATCTCTGTTTGTGTCACATTTGTTACTTCTTTATTAACAAAAGAAAGCCACAGCATCAAGTCAAATGTGAGAGTGGGAGGCTACAGCCAAGGGTATGGATATAGGGATGTCTTTAGTAGGGTCCATCAGTGTAGTCAATCTACAATAACATACTTTTCCATCTAATTCCCATAAGAATTCTGTGACCATTTTAGAAATGAAGAAGAATGAAGAAGCGTAGAAGCTCTTTACTGTCACATCTTATTCAAACTTGCAAAGCTATGAAGTTAGAAATCTAGGATTTAAAGATAACTCTTGTCAGTTTTTTTTGTTGGTTTGTCTGCTTTTACATCATGGGAATTAGACTCCAACAGTGGGGGCAGAGACTCAAAGAAATAAGGAATGCCATGGCAGCCCAAAAGTCTATGACCCAGGGAATGACAGAAAAAGGCCCATATTAGGAAGTCTGAGTCAGCTGTGGATACAAGAAGATAGGTAAAATACAGAAAGAATGTGGGACTTGGTTAGAAAGTTAGGAATAACCTATATAATGTTGTTATTAAGGAAGTGACACCAAGGTTTCTGGAAGAAGAGCCTTCAGGATCTTGGCAGATAAAAAAAACACACAGCAGGGGGTGCCCTTTTGGGTGGCTCAGTCAGTTAAGCTTCTGTCTTCGGCTCAGGTAGTGATCCTGAAGTCCAAGGATGGATGGGTCCTGGAATCAAACCCCATGTCAGGCTCCCTGCTCAGCAGGGAGTCTGCTTTTCCCTCTCCCTCTCCCTCTCAGGGTGAGTTAGCTCCCCCTACTCTATCTCTCACTCTCTTTCGCTCATTCATGCTCAAATAAATAAATAAATAAATAAAATCTTAAAAAAGAAAAAGAAAAAGAAACCACACAGCCATATAGTTGCAGCAAATCATGACAGGATTTCAAGTCAAGGGGATAATCAAACACTGGGCTGGGAAACCCAGCTTAAGACCAGTCAGTAAGTTCCTATCGCCTTTTGCATGGATTCCAACTTCCTTAATGTGGCCTCTACTATGTTACATGGGTTGACAGTCATTTGGGGCCATTCTTCTCTTAGCAGCTTGTTGTCAATGTGTCATGGCCTTTCTCACCTTCAGGCATATATGCGTAATCTTCCTCATACCTGGGACTTTGGCCTAACTTCTCACATTTTATATGGCTAACTCTTACACTCCCCCCCCCTTTTTTTTAGTTTTTATTTATACCCACACTCTGAGACCCTTCCAGAACACCCTATATTTCTTCAACATGACATTCTTCATGTTTGTACATATTTGATTCATTGCCTGTCTTCTCTTTAGAGTAAGGGTTCACTAATCTTTTCTTTAAAGAGCCAGAAGTGCGTATTATAGGCTTTGTGGGTTTTGGACTCCCCATTGTTACTACTCCATTCTATTATTAGAATGCAGAGGGAGCATTAATGACATGCAAATGAATGGCCATGTCTCTCTTCCAATAAAACTTCATTTATAGAAAGAGGTAGTGGACTGGATTTGATCCCTGGGCCATGGTTTGCTAATTCTTACCCTGGAATATAAGTTCCATAAGTGTTGAGATTTTGTCCAAGTTGTTCACCAGTAGGTTTCAGTAAGCAGAACGTAAATGGCACATACTAGGTTTAAAAAAATATTTGTTGAATGAACCAAGAAATATGATCTTACATCTTGGGCCAATCTTAGATATATGGGTGTCTGTGATATAGAGAGTTCAACATTTGAATTTAAGACTTTGAACCACAACCTCACCAGACTAGAGCCAAGACAACAGGATCATTCTTCTAACACGTTTGGTTCAGAAACTGAGGTGTATCTATTTCTGTAGGTGATGCCCATCAAAAACAGTAAAGATAAAAACATCTAAGGAAGGTCTAGATGGAGGGATCAACTATAGGCCTTGATTAGTCCAAATGTCTAATGATTTATTAGATTTGTATAACTGCTATAAAAATTACCTCAAATTTGGTGGGTTAAAACAAAAATGTATTATTTTCTCCTATAGTTTTATGGGTCAGGAGTCTGACATGGAAAAAAAAGTCTGACATGGGGTCTCACTAGGCTAAATTCAAGGTGTCAGTGAAGCTACCTTCCTTCCTGGATGCTCTAGGAGAGCATCTGTTTTGAGGTCATCTATAGTCCTTGTTTCATGGCTCCCTTCTTCCATTTTCAAAGTCAACAATGTTGCATCTCTCTGACTGTCTTTCCGTAGACCCACCTCTTTCTTACCACAGTCAGGAATTTTTTTTTTTTTACTTTTAAGGATTAAAAGTAGTTATATTAGACCAAGGTAACAATCTGTTAATCAAAGGGCATGATTTAAAAGTTTCCATAAATTTATAATTATTAAAAGTATCTTACTTTCTAGACAGACAGTTTTACAAAATTGGCTGCAATGAGCACAAATTATTAAATGTTGACCTATTATATTCTTAATGCTTTATTACATGGTTCTGATTTTTTTCTAAGCTTTACTGAGTTTTAATTGACATATAACTGTATGATTTTTTTCCACAAAGACAAAGCAAAACTCACTTTATGCATTTTGCTTTTTGTTTTTGTTTTTAAATTCATAGTTTACTTCTGAATTTAGGAATTACTTTAAGAATTTTTTTTTAGTTTCAAGTTTTTATTTAAATTACAGTTAGTTAAACATAGTGTAATATTAGTTTAGGGAGTAGAATTTAGTGATGCATCATTTACATGTAACACCCATCACTCATCACAACAAGTGTCCTCCTTAATAGTCATCACTCATTTAACCCATTCCCCTTCCCACCTCCCCTACAACAACCTTCAGTTTGTTCTCTATAGTTAAGAGAGTCTGCTTTGTGGTTTAACTCTCTTTTTCTCCCCTATGTTCATCTGCTTTGTTTCTTAAATTTCACATATGAGTGAAATCATATAGTATTTGTCTTTTTATGACTGATGTATTTTGCTTACTGTAATATACTCTAGCTCCATCCACATCAATGCAAATTCGAGATTCCAGTCTTTTTATGGCTGACTAATATTCCATTGTGTTGTGTGTTTTTATATAAGCATGGATATATATACATGTGTGTGTGTGTGTGTGTGTGTGTGTGTGTGTGTATGCATGCCACAACTTCTTTATCCATTCATCAGCTGATGAACATTTGGGTTCCTTCCATAATTTGGCTTTATTGATAGTGCTGTGATAAACATCAGGGTGCATATAACTCTTCAAATCAGTGGTTTTGTATCCTTTGGGTAAATGCCAAATAGTGCAGTTGCTGGATTGTAGGGTCTATTTCTAACTTTTTAGGAACCTCGATACTGTTTTCCAGAGTGGTTGCACCAGTTTGCATTCCCATCAGTAGTATAAGAGGGTTCCCCTTTCTCTGCATCCTCACCAACATCTGTTGTCTTCCTGTGTTGTTAATTTTAGACATTCTAATAGGTGTGAGGTGGCATCTCACTGTAGTTTTGATTTATATTTTCCTGATGATGAGTGATGTTGAGCATCTTTTCATGTAACCATGTGTAATTTTATGGGATACAACCTGTTGATATGATATACTTATATATTGCAAAATAATTGCCACTTGTAGCCTTAAATAACACCCCTATTCTGTCACAAATTACCTTTTCTTTTTTGTGGTGAGAACATTTAAGATCTATTGTCTTAGCAATGTTCAAGTATACAGTACCACACTATTAACTGTAGTCACCATGCTGTGCATTAGCTCTCCAGAACTTACTCATCTTTTAACTGGAAGTGTCTACCCTTTAACCAACATTTTCCCATTTCTTCCATCCCACAGCCTCTGGAACCAACATTTTCTTTCCTGTATCCGAGTGTTCCTGTTTTGTTTTCCTTGTTCATTTGTTTTGTTATTGTTGTTGTTTTTTGGTTCCTGTACATAAGTAAAAGCATAAACTATTTGTCTTTCTCTGTGTGACGTACTTCACTTAGCATAATGCCATCAAGGACCATCTGTGTTGTCCCAAATGGCAAAAATTTCTTTCTTTCTTATGGCTGAATACTATTCCATTGTATATAAACCACATCTTCTTTATCCATTCATTTGTCAATGGATATGTAGGTTGTTTCTGTATTTCAGCAATTGTGGATAATGCTGCAATGAACTTGGGAGTGCATGTATCTCTTTGAGATCCTGTTTCTACTTCCTTTGGATATATATCAGAAGTAATATTGTTGGATCATGTGGTAGTTGTATTTTTAATTTTTTGAGGAACCACCATACTATTTCCCATTGTGTTTGTATCAATTTACATTTCCATCAACAATGCATAAGTGTTCCCTTTTCTCCACATCTTCAACTTTTGTCTTTTCATAATAGCCATTCTAATGGATGTGATGTGCTTTTATGGTTTTGACTCACATCTCCTTAATTATTAGTGATATCAAGCACCTTTTCTTGTACCTGTTGGCCATTGTATGTCTTCTTTAGAAAAGTGTCTGTTTAGTTCCTGTGCCCATTTTCAAAATCTGAATTTTCTTGGCTATTCAATTCTATGTTAGATTTTGCATATTAACCCTTTATCAAATATATGATTTGTGAACATTTTCTTCCCATTTTGTAGGATGCTTTTTTATTCTGTTGACTGCTTCTTTTGTTGTGCAGAATCTTTTTTAAATTTGGTGTCATCCCACTTATTAATTTTTTACTCTATTGTGCATTAGTATGATATAGAAACTCATATAGGAATAAGAGAGGAGAAAAATAATTTGGAACTTAAATTTACTATCTTCTAAAAAAGATATTTTTCAACCAAGGAAAATTGGATTCAAATCTCAGTTCCTACCTTTATGATGACTGAGACTTTGTTATCACTACTAATCTGTGTGACTCTTAGTATTTTCAACTGTAAAATGAAAATGATACTAAGAATGATGCTAATATTTACCTCACAATTTTGTTATAAAAATTAAGTTCATGTCTATTAAGTATTCAGTATTAAAATAGTTGTTCAATAAATATTGGTTATTTTAATTAGATACTATTGAAGTATATTGGGTGCCAGGTTAGCAGAGGAGGCATCAAATTCAGACATTCAGATTTCTCAGGGGTAGCTTGAAGATATTTGCATAGAGGTAAGCCATAGAAGGAAAATGCTGAGAAAGTAGAGTAAGCACATTGATAAATAGTTCTAAGTAAAAGCAATTTCTGCCTGAGACCCTTAGGCTATCTTCTCTCTCTTTGGTGATTGTCAAACCCCAGAGATATGGCTTCTTATGGTAACAGATATAGAGACAAATTATGCTCTGGATAAGGTCGTGTTTTCCTTAACTACACTTGAAGTCCAGGTGGGTCAACCTATGGTCAGAATGAAGCACAAGAAATCTTGATAAATTTAAAGCAGAAGACAGATTAAGGAATGGGAATGTATGTTCATGTGTGTGTGTGCACAAATACATGCATATATATTTTTTTCCCCTAGGTAAAACTGATTTATTCCTGGATGATAAATCCTGCTCTCTCTTTCCCTTCTAGTACTTATGAAGTCAACCAGGCACTTTTCCAATTCACTTCATTCTCCTTTGCGTATTTATCCCAGATATTTAATCCTTGGGGGATCTCTAGAGAGCACCCACCAGTTGTGCCGATCATGCCTAGGGCTGCACACCTGTCTATTAAGAAGCTGATAGCATAAGCTTCTTTCAGATCCATTATGAAGTAGTTCTTTCTTCCCAATGACTTCTGGTAACAAGTGGCTTGAAGAAACAGCTTAGAAGAGGGGTTAGCCAATTTGTGAGCTTTGAATTTGAAACAATAAAGGAAATGAAAGAAAACAAACAACAAAAAACTATTCCTAAGATAGAATACTATGCTTTTAGTATACACTCTAAGAATTTATCAAATCAATTAACACATTTTTATTTGTAATAGTTCTTTAAATTTCATGGTGTTTCCCTCACATACATAAACCAAACTAAAGAGCACAATAACCCTGACTTTAGGTGGAACTGATTTCATCATACACATGTAATGAACTACAACAAAAAATTATAACCACATCTATCTAAATATCCAGACAGGACTTTGTACTGGATTTCTTTATTTCTAAACTCACCCACACTCTATATGACTCATTTGCAACTCAGAGAGCCTAATAATTGCATACAGGATATTTAGGGATGAGTACTTACGAAAAATGAGCCAAGAAGGCAAAAGAAAAGGTTAGGCTATGAAATCCAAAGAAAATTTGAATGCAGAGTACCTCCTTGCTAGAGATATTAATTGTAAAGTTTACAAAGTTCAACCCCCACACATTAACACTGGGGTAGATGTTAATTAGCACATTATAATTTTGATAAGACTGTTACTGGCAATGTTACGTTAGGTTTTGGTAGTTTCGTGGACTACCTGTGTGTTTGTGTGAGTGTGTCAGTATCTGTGTGGTTGTCCAGAAATTTAAAAGTTAGTGTGATGAGGGGAAGGAGAGCTTATTCAAATCCTTAGAAATGCACCTGTGGAAACATGGGACCCTACTGTGACTGGTGTCATGGAAGAGCAAAGTGCTGTGATCTCCATGGTGGCAGGCAGAGTGATTTAGGGCCTGTTAACATAAATGAAAGGAGACAAGCCCAACCTATGTGCAGGAGCCTCTCCATGAAGTTTAGATAAGGCAAAGATGTTTATTTTCTCTTTGTCATTCTCTCTCTGCAGCCAGCAGATGACTATTTCATAGTGAAATAATTCAAAGTGAAAGAACCCATGGGTAATGCAGCAACAGTCATCGAACATTCCTTAAGCCATTTGATCTCATTGGAGCATCCACATGCCATATCTGCCTTTTTGCAGACAAATTCCATTCATTCAATTGGATTTAAATCTTTCATTCCTTTCTGCCTTTCTCCTTCCCTAGATACTGATAGGATTATCTGGCATTGGGTAAAGCACAAGCGTAAGTTTTAAAATAGGCCCTTTCGTAGTCTGCATCAGTGTCTCAGGTCAGAACCCAATCAGCCCTACATTCAGAATCCCATATCCCATTATTCATTAATGCATAAATAGTTGTATATAAAGTTAAAGATCTTGTCATATGCTTTCTTCACAAGAGTTTTTTAAAAAATAGTATTGACATTTACTGAAACTTTAAAATAATGTGTCCCCAAAATACATGATATAAGGTGTCATAGAATAGTAGGTTCTCATCAAATGCCTCTGCCATAAATAATGTATTTGAATATATACTTCATTTGACTTGGAAGTCTCACAAGCTCAGAAACTAAGCTTGGAGTTAATTAATGGAGAAAAGCTTGAACATAAAATAAAGTGAAGAAACATTTAGCCCAACTTATGAAAGTCAAATATTATATGTTTGCATTACCTAAAATATTTCCAGTTTTGGAGGGGGAAAAAAACAATGAATAAAACTGTCACATTCATTCAGTGCTATAAAATGACATATCCTTTACTTTTATTCTTTGTATGCTTTCAGCTGGCTGCTATACATTCCAGACTGGTTCACATGTTTGTAGAAATCAAATTCTGTTTGGATTCTTGGACAAGCAATTAATGCTTTGCCATACCCATAGAAAATCATATTCAGCACCATGGACAGAGCAGAATCGCTCCTTTCTGAACTACAGCTGTTTCTTGAAATTTTTCCCTTCTGCTAAAACATCCAGACACACGTCTGTCTCTTAATTGCAGGAGGGGTTGTTACAAGACATCTTGAATTTTAACAACCTATTTTAAAATTAAGGAAAAGGACTAAAAGCAGACCAGGGAAGCCTGAAGTACTTTTATAGGATACAAAACTTTACAGATACAAAACTATACAAAACAGAAAGTATGTAAAGACCTTCAGAGACAAACATTGATATTATACACATGAACAAATGGGTACATAATTAAAAATCCTGATCCCCACAAAAACAGAATTTCTTTTAGAGAAATGACTGCTTTTTGCAGTAGTATAAGTTTATTATTATTTATTTAATTTTAGTAGGTGTTAACCTGTATTTCTTTTAGTTATGATGTTAATACATGACAATAGATTATTTGAAAAATATTATCAATTGAGGCAGCAGCTCATTTTATGAAAATAATACTGTAAATTAAAACATGATATTTTTTAGTTTAATAATTTCCTTCAGATAGTTTGTGCTTTTTATGAAGTCTGAAAACCTTAAATTCAAAGTAATGTGACTTTATAAAGAGTAATTTCAATATTTATCATAACAAAAAATATTGTTTGACTCATGTGCAAGATATAGTATTATGTGATTTCCTTGGTTTATCTCATTAAATTTGTATTTAATCATCAAACTTTATAGGTCATATACATATTTTTTTCTCTAAGTTATAGAGTTGAGACTTGGATGTCTTACATAATGTGTCCAAAGTCAAACAGTTGTTACATGTGTATATGTTTTTGTGTATTTTTTTCTCAATATTTTATTTATTTATTTGACGGGGAGATCACAAGTAGGCAGAGAGAGAGGAGGAAGCAGGATCCCTGCTGAGCAGAGAGCCTGATGTGGGGGCCTTCATCCCAGGACCCTGAGATCATGACCTGAGCTCAAAGCAGAGGCTCTAACCCACTGAGCCACCCAGGCGCACTGTTTTTGTGTATTTTAACAAAGACTTTTGTCATAGTTACAATTGGCCAAGGATTATTTTAAACTATTTCTAAGAATTAAAAGAATTATTTTGTTAGTATTGTTATTATATCCATTTTATAGATGTGGAAATGGAGCTTTCCTAAAGATAAAAATACACATTTATCTGAAATCACACATTTACAAAATTATGAGCTTGGAAACCAAACTAGACTAACTTCAAAGTCCACATTCTTCACCAACATTCTAAGCCTTTTGGAAAGGTTACTTTAATCTCTTTAAAGCGTCTACTTTTTAACTATTTACTGCTTACCTCCATCCTGCATATCTCTTTTAATGCAAGGAACTTTGAACCATCACTTTATCATTATGTATAAACAATTTTTTGTCACATCAACTTTTCATTTCCATAGAAGTTTGGGAAGCCACTTCATTGCTTCCACAACCACTTAGAATATCAGTTCAGTTATAGTGAAGTCTAAAGGACAATCAGTGTAGCTTTTTTGAAGATTTTATTTATTTATGAGAGAGAGAAAGTGGGGGGAGGAGCAGACGAAAAGGGAAGCAGACTCTGCTGAGCACAGAGCCTTTTATGGGCTTGATCCCATGACTCTGAGATCATGATCTGAGCTGAAATCAAGAGTTGGATGCCCAACCAGCTGAGCCACCCAGGTGTCCCACAATCAGTGAAGTCTTGCTTTCATCCCAGGTGTCCTTGTCCACTATTAAAATTCAAGCCGCCTAACCTCTTACCCCACCACACACAAACACACATATAGTTACATATCTTATGCACTTTTATAATAATCTGTGTTCCCTACTTTCTAAAATTTCTCTTGGCTCTTCTATACCAGTTATAACCTCAACTCCAGTATAAGTTTCCCCCTTTCTATCAGAAACTTTCTCACAGAATGTTCCCTCACCTTCTTTTGTTTCTGAAACCAACTCTCCCCTGACAACACTTCTCTGAAGGCTGTTTATTATTTCTCACCTTACAGTCTCTGAGGTAATGTCACCATTCTCTAGCTTGTCTTTGCTTCTATTACAAATCTTTTCTTGTGTTCTCTTATAAAAATCTCTTCTTTGGCTCTCACAATCTCCAACTGTACATTTTATTGATTTATGGATCTTTTTTAGTATCCTATATAAGTAACTGACCCATTCCTCCCAAAAATGCACAAATGTTTTTATAATAGTACACTTGAGTTCCTAGTTATAAATCCATAAGTCTCACAGTGTCTGCTAGAATTTCTGGATTTTAAGCACTCTTTACTATTCAAATTAATTTCATATATTGAACACTGTTTCATTGCACACACTATTTAGATCCTAGATGTTTGTCTTCCCCTGAACTCCACCCCTCACCTTTAGTCTGAGCTAAATCACCAGTATAACCATACTACACTCAACATTTTTCAATCTCCTCCAATTCACAGCCTTCAAAGTCACTTTCTTAAGTAATCCACATTGGAACATACTGTTATCCAACAATATCAATATCAAATCTTTATTGATCTACATTTCTGCACGGGAGATGTAATAATAGCATTTATTGATAAAATATGATAGATACTGTACTAAGCAGCTTATATCTATTAACTCTTAATCCTCATCATGATATCTGTTTTTTAAATAAAGAGAGTAAACCAAGATTGGTTAAATTACCTATCCAAGTTTATATTTCTACATTAAAGATGGAAGCTTGGACTCAAATAAAGAAAAATATGGCTGTGGGGCCCATGGTCTCAACTGTTTCACTGTTTTACAAGTTTTATGGTCCAATGAGAAATTCATATAAGTAGAGAACTCAATTGTGCTAGATAAATAAAGTGTTAAATCGCCTTTTGATGTAGTTGTGCAATGTTATGCCTAACACAGAGCCTAAAATATAGAAAGCAGTCATAAATACTTGTTATTTTTCTTTCCATATTCTTCAGGGTGACTTCACATAAGGATTATGCAAAAAGAAAAAAAGAGCTAGCAGCAACTGTTTAGACACTGAAGAATAGATTTTAAGTGTCTAAAGATTTTAGATGTGCATATTTTAGATCTTCAGCTCTACATGCAGATATTTATGCACACTATATCATATCTATGCAAGATTGAAATTTCTCATCCAAGCTCCATTTGTTGAGAACCTGAAACCCTGAGAATGTTTCCTTTGACAAAACCCCAACAGTTCTTAAATCATCTGTCTTCAAGGAAAGTGAAAGAGAAGGAATGCATTGGAGGCATGAAGGAGAAATATCATTCTGAGAGACAGAATCCTTAGGGAAATTGGGCTGTTCTGCTAAAATGAGTTTATCAGCCCCTTGTGATGCTCCCTTGCTAACACCATGTATTGTTTACTCTGTTCTTTTATTCCTCGTCCCTGGGAGGAAATTTAGTATTGTGCTTGCCTTTTAAATGATTTCAAACTTTTATTCACTACCTACTCATAACTGTTCTACCTCCCACTGCCTGATCTGCCATCTCTAAGCACTACTTTATGCTGGCATTTTTTTTCCCCATAAAGACTCCCAAATATCCCAAAATATTTGCAGAAAACAAAGATACTTAACCTGGCATTCAGAACTCTGAAAAACAGAAGATTCTCTATATTTCTCAATTGCTCCAATATTACCGAATATAAACTTACCATAGAAAAAAGATTTGCTTATTCATTTATTTCCATCTTTTTTACATTGTTTAATCAGATTACCGAAGTTTAAAGTCTTTTTTCCTCCTGCTTACATTTTCTTTCTTAAAATCTCCTGACTGTCTTAACTCTGATGGCATAGAAATTGACATCCACACCCTCAATATATACTCTGAATTACAGATACATCTTTATAACTGCCCTATCCATATATCTACTTCCATGAGACTTGCTGTTTGACCAAAGATAGATTACTCCAATTCGCTTTGTTTCCTCATTTGTCAAATGGGGATATCGGTCACATCTCTGTTGTAACCAATTGTTCTGAAGATTAAAATAGCCAAGATCTATAAAATGCGTACAAGAGGGTCTGACACACAATGAGTGTTATGTAAGTGTTACTACTTTTGCTATTTTCATGTTTAACTTTGCAGTTATACTTGGTCATCCCTCCAAACAAACACAAACATCTTTCTCCCCAGTCTTTTTTTTTTCCTTTTTAAAAAATGTAAACAGTACTTCCTACACTCAATTTCTCTGGCCAAAATTTGACATTATCTTGGTTTTTCATTTTTCCTCCCATCTAATATCTAATTTGTCACAAACTCCTGCCTATCATGACTCAGAGAAATGTCCCTGTTTACTTTTGTTTTCCACTTCTACCACCATGTGAAAATTCGCAGCACCTCTCACCTGGACCACTGCAGGGGCTCACTAACAGATTTTTCTGCTTCTACTCTCTCTACTTCTGTTCATAAAATAGCCAGATTGATCCTTTAAAATATAAATTTAGGAAATTTACCCACAGTTTCTCATTGTTTCTAGAATAAAAACCCATATGCTTTATCATGACTTACAGAATACTCATAATTTGCTTCTATGTTATCTCCAACTTCATGATACCATTGACTCTGAATCTCATTGGATCCTAGACTCATTAATGCCCTTTCTCTCCCTCCAACATTAAAGGTATCTCTTACATCAGAGACATTGAATATGATGTTTTGTTTGTTTGCAAAGTTACCCACTTTTTTGGCATATCTGCCAAGTTTTTGTAATGGCCCATGATTACATGAGCTATACAGTTATACTCAAACCTCATAATTTGGCACATCAGAGAGGATTTATATGATCATTCTGTTTAAAGTGGGCTCTCCCTGTTAGGCTTTATCTCATCATGTTACTTCTTGTTTTCATAAAACATAGATCATTTGTAATTATCTTACCGATTTATAGTGTACGTTTTAATGTATGTCTTCCCCTTTATTTTTATCTTTTATTTTGTACTTTCTGTCTTCCCCTTTAGAATGTAAGTTCCATTAAGGCAGGAGTCTTGTATGTCTTATTCACTACTGCATCCCTATCCTCTTGTTCTCATTGAATATTTTTTGAGTGAATGAAAGACCAATGTTATCTTTTCCTTTAAGTGTCATCTATGCCATGGAACTGGTGAACTAATTCCTTTTTAAAATATTTACTTATTTGAGAAAGAGAGAACATTAGAGAGAGAGAGTAAGCATGAGTGGAGGTCCGAGAGAGAGGGAGAAGCAGGCTCCCCACCAAGCAGGGAGCCCAATGTGGGGCTGGATCCCAGACGTTGGGATCATGACCTGAGCTGCAGGCAGATGCTTAACTGACTAAGCCACCCAGGCACCCCAAAATAATTTCATATAATGTGTGATGCATTGAAATTTACCTCGATGTTTTACTTACTGCTTAAATTCTTATTCCTCTTTGAGATTCTAAGGCTCCTGATAAACACATGGCCACCTGTATCATGATGCTCAGTAAATCATTAGTCAGTGAGTGGATGGCCCGTGTTTGGAATACAGTGGATTATCCAAGCATTCATTTAATCAACATCTGTTAAATGCACTAAATGTTAAGCAAACCCTAAGTCCTAGAGAAATAGGAATGTTTAAGACATACCTGCTTTCTGCCTATATCAATCATGGAGCTCATAACTTGTGCTGGGGTTTCTCAACTATTAACACTATTGTCATTTGGAGCTGGAGAATTCTTTGTTGTGAGGGGAGCTATTTTGTGCATTGTAGGATATTTGACAGCATCCCTGGCCTTTACACACTAGATGTCTGTAATATGCCTC
Source organism: Spilogale gracilis (assembly GCA_004023965.1). Lineage (NCBI taxonomy): Eukaryota > Metazoa > Chordata > Mammalia > Carnivora > Mephitidae > Spilogale > Spilogale gracilis. Next base: position 47,009 of record PITA01015247.1, read on the forward strand.
CCCCTTCTCATTCTTCACAAACATAAGTATTACAAACTTTTCCAAACATTTCTTGAGGGGCAAAAATCACCTCTGAGTGTGAGAGACACATGTGGCTATGTATGCAGATACGCATGTAACTACAAATAGTCATCAATGCTATGGAAAAAAGCAAAAGCTGAAATGTTAGAAGGTTGATGGGAAGACTAGTTAAAATTAGTGGGTACAGGCTGTCAGTGGATGAGATGTTACTGATAATAAAGTGATAGGCTTTGTCCTATAGGATGAGTAGGAAGGCATGTAAAGGATTGGAGAAAGGTTTCAGGCAGAAGGAATAATGCATAGAGGTCCTGAAGCATGAGAAAGGGTGGTTTATGCCAAGAGCGGATATCCAGAAACTAAGGTACAAAGTAGCTTGGAAGGGAGTTGAAAGTTAGATAGAGGCAAGGTCCTGCAGGGTACTGTGAGCCATTATTAATTTAGGATTTGATCCTTAGGTTAATGGAAAGAAGTTAGAGTTTTAAGCAGCAGGGGTGAAATAGGGGAATCCAAAACAGGACTGCATTTCTATAAATCATATTTTTTGGCTGCATAATGGAAAAGGAGGCTATTACAGGAATTAGGGTAAAAGAGAATGGTGATTTAATCTGTAGGGTTGGTGTTGTATGTAGAGAAAAAGTAGATGTCTGATAAAATTGCATTGCTTGTATGGATGAAGAATTGCACAGATCTGTAAAATTCTCAAGGCAAAATATCACCTAATATGAAAATATTTGGTGCTGGAAATACAAAGGGAATGTTTTCTTTAGGAAGCTTTGGAGCTTATTTATCAACTTTCTGGCTTTGTCTCTTTCACCCTCAGTCCAGCTCCTGAATCAGCCCAAAGGTTTTTCACTTGCAAGCATCACAGATGGTTCCCTCTTTTTCTCCCCTCTGGAGAGGCCACTTCTTTCTCCCCCAGGTGTGAGTATGTGTGTGTGCTCAGTGTGGAGAGTGGGGAACAAATCAAGCAGAACAGGTCCCAGAGTCCAAGGACCCGAAATACAAATGATTACAGGGAAATTGTGAGTTGTTTCCTTTGGCCATCCACCTGCTTTGAGTGGTGCAGTTAATTAGTAATGCAAGCACAAGCTGACAGCTTTGGCAGGGAGCAATAATGCAGTGGGAGGTGAGGGAAGGCAGTCTTGCTGGGAAGTTGTTCCTGATTTATAAATACACCTGATTATTATGGTGGTACCCATTTGTGATTTTGTAGTTAAGGATCTGTCAGTTGTCCTCATACAAACCCTAACACAAATGAAAGAAATTCATTCCAGATCCAAACTCAGCCTACAAACCAAATTTTGTTTTCAAACATTAAAAAAAAAAAATCTATTAGATACACATTCACAAGGAAATAAGGAGAGGCTACCAAATTAGCTCAACTGAAGATTATTTGTTTTCTTGTTTATTTTATTATAGACCATAGTGTGTCTTCACAGGAATGGACAATAGTCAACTGCTTCAACTCTCTTGTTAAAAAAAAAAATGGGCACAGTAAGGTGCACTACTGAGATTTTGGAAGATGCTTTCACTCATTTGTATATTCTCCAACAGTCATTTATTGGATAGTTACTTATCTCTGGGCACTGGGCCAGGAAAGGGACAGATAGAACGCAAAGTAAGGCAGTGTTATTATGGAATAGCTTAAAATTTGAAGGGACACAAATTTAAGCATTATATCCATTGGGGGAAAAAACATACAAAACCCAGGAATAGAATGTGTCTAAAATATTGTGAACATGTTAGAGAGGAAAGTGAGGGACTAGCAGTGATGGGCATCCCAAAAGAAGAATAACTGAAAACTATTAATAATAATAATAGTAAGGAAGGATTTAAATCTTTAGTCTGTTTTGATAAAGAAATTTAACTATTCCTGTACTGCTGTGAGATAGAAGTTATGATGGAGTGGAAATGGGCAAGGAACTTGACCAGGACAGAATTCAAGTCTCCCCTTTCACTGTCCCCAAGAAACACAGAGCAGACTTCTTTATTTCCTTAAGTGTAACCCTGCCAAACCCTGGAAGAAAGGGGAAACTATGTTAGCTTTTACTAATTATTTGAACTTGATTTATATCCAGAAAATTTCTGCTGTGCCACCAAGGGCAATTTTGAGAAACATTTTAAAGATAAGAAAAACGTTTTTTAATTCATAAAAATGGTATCTTCAGGAAGACTTGTGAGGCTAAGGAGGGACGTGTAAAAAGTCTAAATATCAGCCAGGTGTTCAGAATAAAGAAAATAGACCCCAATTGTCTATTTTCTCAACTGTCAGTTTCCCAGCTTCAAGGATGGCTGCCCATGAAGAAATGAGCATGGAGGCTGGGACAAAAATCTCTGGAAAATCTACCCGTGATCTGAGCTTAGCCTCTCTATTGGCTCAACATCTTTGTCAGCTGGTGTCTCCTATCTCATAAGACGAGGATGTTTGCCACTCAAAACCTACTTTTTAAAAAATTAACATATTGTGTATTATTTATTTCAGGGATACAGGTCTGTGAATCATTAGTCTTACACACAATTCACAGCACTCACCGTAGCACATACCCTCCCCAATGTCCATCACCCAGCCATTCTATCCCTCCCACCCTTCTCCCCTCCAGCAACCCTCAGTTTCCTGAGATTAAGAATCTCTTATGGTTGGTCTCCCTCCCCAGTCCCATCTTGAAAAACCGAATACTTCGTTTTTAGTTATATATTTGGTCTTTCCATATGAACACGTCATTCAGTTAACATCAATCATCCTTACTATCTAATAGCCAAGAAGGAAAATACCAGTCCATGAGGTTTATTCTACCACCTTAATCTTATCTTACATTCCTTATAATGCCCTCAAAGATGACAACAGATTAAGGAGAAACTCTAGACATAATATGGGGGAGAGCTCCCACACTTGAACTCAGGGACCAGGAAGTTGAACCAAGCATGGCAGAGTACCTAAGACAGTGAGGAAGTGTAGAATTATTGCAACTTTATTAATATCAGTCAAGCTGTTATGGTGAGGCACAGTGCTCATTGTTACACGCATTACCTTATTTAATAGTTTAAACTCCTTTTTTATCCTAATCATATACTTAAGAAAACTGAGAAGAAATTTTCTCAAGGTCATATAACTACTTAGTAATAGATAATTTACATTGACTGTGTGTTCCTTAAAACATTTACCCAAGGGGCACCTGGGTGACTCAGTCATTAAGCATCTGCCTTTGGCTCAGATCATGATCCTAGAGTCCTGCAATAAAGCCCCGCATTGGGCTCCCTGCTCAGTGGGAAGCCTGCTTTTCCCTTTCCCACTCTTGCTGCTTGTGTTCCCTCTCTCACTGTCTCTATCTCTATCAAATAAAGTTTTTTAAAAAATTACTCAAATGGGTATTGATAACCATTATTTTTGAGATTGTAATGGGTAAAAATGTGTGATAAAGGAAGCTTAAAACAGTAAAGATTCACATTTTTGTCAAAGCAGAATTCCTCAACATCTAAAATTCTAAAGTGAATTGAACATGTAATCTATAGGTGAAGCAGAGGCTGAGAATTTAAAATGCGGCGTTAGCAAACATATTTGCGTCCACAAAATCCTTTTTTTTAAAAAAAGATTTTATTTTTTTATTTGACAGAGAGAGATCACAGGTACGCAGAGAGGCAGGCAGAGAGAGAGGAGGAAGCAGGCTCCTTGCCGAGCAGAGAGCCTGATGTGGGCCTCGATCCCAGGACCCTGAGATCATGACCTGAGCTGAAGGCAGAGGCTTTAACCCACTGAGCCACCCA
>PITA01015248.1:0-15207 GCA_004023965.1 Spilogale gracilis
TACTGTGGAATCCAGCCGCTAAGCTCTCAGTGTCTGTTTCACCACTGACTGACTGTCTTACTATGGGTTTGGGGTAAGACAATGGCTCTTTGAGTTCAGCTTGCTCATTTATGAAATGGGGATGCTAATCGTGCTCACCCAAAGGTTGACGCAGGGATTAAATGACTAATGCCTCTAAATCCCTTAGCACAATTTCTTGTACACAGCAAGTATTCCATATTTATTGGTTATTATTATCGATCATACTTGTACTAGGTTATTATTATTGATCATACTTGTACTAGGATCATACATCCCTAGAGAAACTTGGGGCACTATGGGAGTCCAGAAGAGGAACATCTAACTGATGGGGATTAAGGGAGGACAGGGCACAGACTGGGGACAGTTATGGGAGACTCCCTGAATGCGGGATGGCTGTGCTCCACCCTGAAGTGAGAGTTGCCATGATGAGAACAGAGTAGATGGGATGGCCATGCAGAAGGAACAGCATGCTCCAAAGCCCAGAGCTCCTCATACGCACAGCGCATCCCCATGATCAGCATGACTGGATGGTGTAACAAGGAGAAAGGTAGCAACAGACCCTGCCAGAGAAAGGAGGTTGAGACAGATCCCAAGAAACCACTCATGGTCACTAAAACACTTGTCAGTGATCAAGTCGTCATGGTGGATCAGTCAATGCTATGGTGTGATTTAATGAATAATATTTGCTCTTATTGGATCAAAGACCCACCCAAGAACCTGAAGATCCTTCCTTAACCTGATGGTCTTAAAACAGGTATTTTGCAAGCTTTTTTGCAACCACAAGATGCAAAATAAAGGAGCATACCCCACCAAGTGGTCCAAAGGTCTTGTTCCTGGCACCCAGCCACAGCTCAGCTACTCATCAGTATAAGGAAGGGCCTTCCATGTCCCTTGTAGGTTTCTAACCTACAGTTACTCTGGTCTTTAATTTCTGCCTTGGGTTGCTGGACTTACTCACTAAACTTAGTCTTGCTGCTGCTGGAAATGTAATTATCCTCTATGGAACTTCCCTTGCTTATTTCCCTCTCTTAGCACCGTGCAATTTCTTCTGAACAAGTATCCTCTTCCCTTGGTCTGCCGCCCAGACTCCAGCTGGAGCTCTAACTCCCAGAACCAGTAATCCCCATTACCATGTCCACCACCAATAGGAGGCAATCTCAGGAGATTGTTGGGCATAGAGGGTAACACTCTGACACTGAGGATGACACTTCATTTCAGCACTGATGAGTCTAAATGAAACTGGTGAGCTTCAGCACAGTAGAAAAAAAAATTCATTTAATTCTTACTATCTGTTATGAATGTAGTGGTGGTGGGGGAAGGTGAATACAAAGGAAGGAGCATGAATTTTAGCATAGTGGAATGCACCTAGATTTGGAGATCAGAGAGACCTGGGTTGAAATACCACTTCTATATCTTACAATATAGGTGATGTTGGGCCTGTCGTTCAGGCATTCTGAGTCTCTAGGCGTGGTCTCATCTGAACCATGGGGATGACAAGAATTGATGCACTCATAGGAGAATGCATGGGCACAGACTGGGTTTCTTCCTCTCTTCCCAGAGTGCCATAATCCAAGCGTGTAGGTCTCACTCAGTAGAAGGAGATGCTTTGGCCTTACAGATGGAGATGCCCAGAAAAAAGTGCTTTCTCTAAGAGAAGAACTGAGGAATAAGAGTTATGTGGGGATACCACAGCTGTCTTGTTTTAGTACTCTAGAAGTGGTGAAATTCTAATCTGTTGGAGCAGAACATTTTTCCTTCTGATGGTCTTTGACTTCACCAACCCAAGCCTTTCTGCTTCCTTTGTCATATGGCAAAATGCATCTAGGGAGGCCACAGATGTTCAGATAAGCTCAGGTGTCCATCACTGCCCCCAGTACACTCTATGATGTATTCTGTTAGTCTCTTCAAGGAATAGGGAGTCCAATATTTGGTGTAGACAGGCATCTCAGTATGGAAAAGGCTGTGTAGAAGAGAGGAGATTAAACAGTGTTGTCATTCAACAACCTCATCCTCAGACTCGGGCATGCTAATAATATATGAAATGCTATTTCTTGCCATCCAAACTGATTGTGTGAAAAAAACCACAGAAGGGGACCCAGAGGAGTCAGATCCTAAAATGCGTCGGTGTGAAGCAATAGGAAGATCCCTGGGTTTAAGTCGGGAAGCCAGATATATGGTGGAGAATCTGCCAGTAGCTTGTCATTGACAGCATCACTCCCGTATTGGTACATTCTCTCCAAAATGAAGCCACTGGGTGACCCTTTCTACAAATGGCTTCCAGTTTCACATTCATGGTTAGAGCTCCAGTGAGAGATTGTTGGGGCTTTCTTCTGATTCATATGCTGTCTCTTTACTAAACTGGATGCATCTTTATGATTAGGATTATGTGTTACATATGATTATAGGTCCAGTGCTGACCTTTTGAAAGCAAGCCCTCAGTAAAAGTTGAATGTATGATTTGAACCACATACTTCAAATGCAAACTTGATACCACCACCAAAGAATCTCAAGAAAAAGAAACAGCAAAGACCATATGGTGTGACAAGTTCCCTGCCCATTTTACATCGTGCCAAGTATTAAGTGTTCATTCACATGGTGATAAATTATTCTTGCATATAAACTGTGAAGTGTGTTTGAAAGAAAGGGTTTAATTAAAGTTCATATTTCTGCACCTCCTTCTTCTGGCTGCCATATTGCTGTAAAGCACAATTATTTCTGACACCAGAAGTGTTAAAACTAGATGACAGGTTTTTTCCCTTGATAAAAAAATTTTAGCTTGATACTAATGAATTTAAGAGTTTCCACATGACCCAAAAACAATAAGCCCATTATTGAAAAGATGAAATTATCTACTTTCTCTTTTTGGAAATAGCAAAACCAACTTGCTTTTAAAATTAACTCATTGGACCCATTATTTGAAAGTATTTTTCATGACTGTAGATGTGATATGTAATGTTACTGTAATGATTAGCCTCAGGTATGTATAAGATGAATTTTAAGACATAATTTTAAAAAATTACTCACTTTCAGAATGAAAATTCACTTAGCAAAACTTTTTTCTAGCTATTGTTCTAATAAGTTTACAAATAGTAATTCAGCTATTTATTTCTATAGCAAACTTATAACTAGGTACTATTAATATTCTTATTATAAAGGTTGAAGAAGCTGGGGCCAGATAAATGAAGCAATCTGGGCAAGGCTATGCTTCTGGGAAATCACAGAGCTGAAATTTGAACCCATGCCATCTGGCTCTGGTGTCTGTGTTCTTAATCAGTGAACAATACCAACTCCTGCCATTTGTTTCTGTCGCAATTCATAAGGAAATGATATGGTTACTATGATATGGATACTGTAACCTAGAAGGCACCTGACACAAACCAACATTAGAACTTGGTATATAGGGGCTCATGGGTGGCTCAGTCATTAAACATCTGCCTTCAGCTCAGGGCATGCTCCCAGGGTCCTGGGATCAAGGCCCACATTGGACTCCCTGCTTAGCAGGATGCCTGCTTCTCCCTCTCCCACTTCTCCTGCTTGTGTTCCCTCTCTAGCTGTCTCTCTTTCTCTCCCTGTCAAATAAATAAAATCTTAAAAAAAAAAGAACTTGGTATATAATAATAATAATATGATTGATAAAAATAGTAATAATAATTAATATTCATCTAGGGTTAAGATCTGCCTAATACTCTTCTAAATGCTTTCCATGGGTTCAGTCATCAAATTTTCACAATAGCCCTATACAAATAATATTATCGCTATTCCCATTTTATAGGTAAGCGGTCTGAGGCATAGCAAGATTAATTTGTCCATGGATACAGAACCAGCGGGTGGAAGATCTGGGACATGAACCCTGGTTTATTTGGCTCCAAGCCCTCTATCCTCACCCCTACAATTCTGTGCCGTACTGCCATTCTAAGAGAAGACTGCAGGCCTAATATAGACACATATCCTGATACACACATAACAGTCTTAAAATGATAATAATTTAAGTTTTGGTGGCATTGGTGGTGATTAAATACTACAAACCAAACCAGAAAGAGCAGGGTAAATCATTTTATAGCAGAGACCAAAGCGAAGACAAACAGGAAGTAATTACATCAGTCCCTCAACAGCACAGTACAATCAGGCCTTTAAACAACACATTACACAAAAGTTAATCTTTGCTTTTTATTTTTAAACACCCTGCTTCAGAATTTCTAAATGTGTATGTTTCAAAAATGTGTTCAGAGAGATTCATTATTTTTTTAAAGTAACGCTGCTCAGATCTAGAGATCTGATTGATGTATTCAACGGTAAAAAGTTTGCAGGGAACACACATGAAAATTAATAGGAGGCGGCCCTCCTAAGAAGACCTTGACATTGGTAATAATTAGAGAAATATATCAACGTTCTGATTGGTTTCAAGAAAGACCCCCGAGGCAACTCTCAAACAATCCTCCCATTAAAGCACTTTCTAGAGGTATGCCAGGATGCCTAAGCATTGGGGTTCCACTAAAACATATAGGCGGACTTTATTTTATAGTGGGAGTGTATTGCTTGGAAGGAAAAATAAATGTTGTTGAAAGTCACAGGAGTAATAACATGACAGGGAAATGGATTTGCAAAACCACCAGCTCTAAGTGGAAGGCTCGCCCCTCTATCTTGAGAGCAGATAGCCCGTCATAAGCTATTGCGCCTTGAGCATAAAACCCTCTTGCTGTGCCTGCTTTTGTCTCTGTAAAAGAAAATGACATATACGGGTGTTTAAGTATATTTGGACTCCTGCTGGAAATTGTTATCGGGTAGAGAAAGAAAGACGAAAGCGCTTAGCTTTCGGAAAGCAAGTGGCTTTGGTTTTTTCAGCTTTCTCCTCCCCACAGAGCTGGAAGGATCACACAGGCTGACCTGTTCTTTTCATTTCCAGGGAGCTAATTTACAGTTAAAGACAGGTTATCATTACATTAAGAATATTATCGAGGCCCGCACTAGAACTCAAAACTTCATTCTGTATGTGCAGTGTCCCCTTGTGGGAGAGCTCAGGGGCTCTGCTCTCCACTTCAACAAACACAGCTTTGTAACCAATCGGATTCTATTATGCAAATTAATTCAAGCATATTTTATTCCCCGTTCAGATCTCATCACTCAGCACTGAGCTGGTCTCTCGTTTCAAATCAAATCACAGGAATTATGCCCTGTCTGTGGAAATCACAGAGAATGGGGAGAGGAAGTATTGTAAGAACTATTGAATCATATTTCTTCTTCCCTGATTTCTACACTGGAGCAAAGCATAAGCTCGGGGTAATAATCCTTTCTGTTCAGGTGCAAAAAACACAGGAAAGACTGCAAAAGGGTCATGGTTGTTCCACGCTCTGATACTAAATTCAAATGTCAAAGTATGCAGCAAATAGGGCCCCTTGCCAATGACCGTAACGTTCTCTAGGGGTGAGTGGAAATTTTAAAACGGCTGCAACGTTAGGTCTGATTCCCTGCTTCTAGAGAAATAGAGAACAACGTAAGTCAGCTTTGAAAGTGAAAAGATCACTCGCTCACTGCCTCGTGTTGGGCAGACCTGTGTCCGAATCTTGGTCCTATCACTTACAGGCTACACATTATTAGGTCCTGATAGTAGAGACTACCCCTGATGGGGTGCTTGATCTTTCTACTGCCGGGCAGTATGCTAAGGGCTTGGTACATATTATTTAATTGTATCTTTACCACAACTTGTATGTAAATATCACCCAAATTTTATCTACAGGGAAAGTGAGGCTCAGAGTGGTTAAGTAAATCACCCAATGGTACACCTTAAATCACTAGCAAGGCTCCAATTCAAATTCAAGTTTATGTGACAGCAAAAGCTACGCTTTTGCTTTACCTGACTCCCAAACTCTGGGAACTCAGGTTCCTCATCTTCGATATAAGGGGAGGGCATGATCCATCTTCAAGGATATCTCAGCTCCAAAATTGTATTCTATATTGAAAATAGCCTTTGTTAGATATAAATTTCATTTATTTTTCAAGTATGTACAATCAGCCTTTATATTCTCAGGCTCTCATGGCCACAAAGTATCACTGGAATCCAATTTCAATTCCCAGACCCCAAACATGTAGAATCATTCCATGATTATTTACTTATATCTTCAAATAATTAAGTAAACTTCCATTAATAAGATGATTAAATACAACGTGTGCAATGAAGAACTTATTATTTGTGCTCTACTCAATCCTCAAGATAGTCTTTTTCTCACTGTAATATTTTAAAATGTTAATCATTAAGATGAATAAAATATATCAACACGTACAGGAAACAATGTCAGCTGTGTCATCTCAGACTGTGAATAAACACTGTATATGAATGTGTGGAAAGAGAAAGATTTATTTATTTATTTATTTATTTATTTATTTATTTATGTGCATGAGCTAAGATACCTGAGGGAAAACTAGGGCAAAAATGGCAATGATAAACAGATGCTCAACATGATGTAACTTTGTTCGTGGTATCAGAGGCCTATATGTAAATTTCCCTTTGTCTCAGAGCAGTAAATATCTATAAAGCTTTCTTTATTTGCCAGTTCCTTCATTCAGCAATAACTTTTCACAGTTCTAGGCCAGAGATATATGGGCTGTGTGTTATCTCCGAGCTGTGTGTAGGCTGTACTTGAACAATGGTGAGACGGTCATCTAGGGAGGTGAATAATGGTATGATGGGCTCGGTACAAGCAGGACTCATGTACACAGCACCGAAGAATCGGGGAGCACATCGCTACAGTTGGATTTACACGGTATCATTCCGGTCTTCACATCCTTGGCCACTCCTGCTTCCTCCAAGTGAACACCTGTCATCTCCACAATCTCCATCATGTGAAGCTTCCATTCTCATCTTGAACCAGGGCTGATTGAACTGCGTCTAGTTCAACAATAACCAAATCTTAGAGTGATCACTGATTATTTTATCCTGTGTCATCTGGCTTATAAGGACAAGCTAGGTGAAGAAGATCCACTTGGGAACTTGAATGAAAGAAAACAGGAGCCGTGTTTCTGTGAGTGAGGGAACTGAAACAGGAAGGCGATGGGCTTCCTGGAGGATGGAGTCATTTTCCATGGCCAAAGATTCGGTGAAATCAAGGTTATGAATAAGCCAGTTAGTAATCAAACAGAAAAAAACATGGTCTCTGTTCCCAAGCCAGGTAAATGGCACAACGCATGGCCCTGTTCTCTGAAAATCTTGGCAAAATGGACTGCCCTCCACCTGCTGTTTCCATGGGTCCCACATACTGATCTTTTGCTCCTGAGTTTCCATACATCAAATGACAACAGGTCTCCTATAAGGGAGCCAACTGGACTGCTTTCTTTTACCCTCAGACAGCAAACCTAGTAAACTACAGTAATGGATAGGAAAAAGTTAGGTGGTTCTTCTGATAAAGGGTGAAGTACTCTAACTGTGGAGGTCATTTGTTCATACATAGAAAATATCTTCTTTGTTTCTGAATGCCCAAGAAATGCTGGAGCTATAGGGAGACTTTCACAGCAGACGTCAAGACACTTGTGTTCTAGCAAAGATTCTGTCATTGAACAGTTATGTAACCTTAGAAAAAAATTCTTCTTCCTGAGACTTTCACCTTCCCGTAAAATGGGAGGCCGGCAATAGCCTATTAAGGTCTTCCGTGTCTACTGGAGCCTGTGAGTCTGTGCTGTGCTGAGACAGAGCAAACTTCCCTGGATGGAGGTTGCACCTAATTTAAAAAGTCTGGGTCCTAGCTGGCAGGACTGCCCCATGCACACCAGGAAGCTGCACTTGGCAGTGGCATCCTCTGGGACTAGGCAATGCAAACCCCTGTTAATATGACAGGCTTTGAGCTCCAGCATTAGGAATCAGAACTCACCTTATGGCCACTGGGAATCCACTAAAAACTCTGATCCAGAGATGGATGGAATCCAAGCAGTCAGAGGTATCCGGGAGAAAGAGGCATGAGAACTGGAGTTCTGACATAATTGTAAGCAGCATGGGCTCAGCAGTCAGAGGGGTTAGAGGCTTAGGGCTCAAGGGCCAGTGCTTGTTTATTAGGTGTATATGACTCAGCCTCCAAGTATCTCCAGGTCGCCATGTTGAGAATGTGCAAACGGGAGAAGCGATCTCAGAGGGAGAGTTAAAATGAAAGGAGATGATGCATGGAGATAACCTTGTATGAATTTGACATGGCCTGGCACACCACAGGTGATCAAAAGGATAAATGAGAAGTTTTGTCCCTTCAACAGAATACATAAATATGTACTATAATCCCTGGGTACAATGATGTGACATACCACATGCAATAACGAGCCAGCCTTACAGAAGGCTCTAAGAGGCTGTCCATTAAGACGAGGTAAACAAAATAATACTTAGAATAGGCATTGTTAAAAAGCCATGACACAAATAAATGAGGGAAATGAGATAAAGCAGGCCAGTGTTGCCCAATAGAAATATGTGAGTTACATGTATAATTTTAAATTATCTAGATGCCACATTTTTAAAAGTTTTTTAAAAATGGGTACATTAATTTTAACAATATATTTTATTTAATCTAGTATGTCCCAAATGATATTATTTTAATACGTAATAAAGAAATGAAGTATAGAGATATCTTATATACACACACAACCCAGTTATTACTATTATTATTATTATTATTATTATTATTATCCTAAGACCACAAAACCGAGTGTGTATTTTAGATGTGGACCAGCCACATTTCAAAAGCTCAGTTGCCTTATGTGGCTACTGGCTACCGTTTAGGACAGACTATCCGAGAGAAGGGGATGTGGTCAACAGAGACTTCCTGAATTCATGACAGTCATTCAGGTAGAGAGGTAACATGGCTCTAAATAGGAAAAATAAGTGTCTGGTAGAGGAAAGGGGGCCCTTCTGGAAACCATGCAGACGTCCAGGGACGAGGGCACCTGGGCAAACCAAGAAGGACAGGGCACGAGGCTGTAGTCTGAAGATAATGCTGCTGCTCCTGGCCTCAGGAGGAGAGGGATTGGATTGGGGATGAAGCCTATGTGTCTGGTTTTTAAACATGTGAAAGCTGTGAAGCCAATGGACTGAGGCTCATGGGAAAAGTTTCAGAGGAAACCTAGGTTTCTGAGTTCTTCCTAAGAGTAGGTATTATCTGGGTTACCATTGCTGTTTCCAATTTGGGCATTCTGCTGCATGATTCACTGCTAGCATCTCAGAAGTGAATGAAACCCTCCCTTAGACCTTCCACTCTTGTTCTTTCTTTAGTGGACAAATAGGAAAAGAGAGATACAGAAATGACAAACAACTTGTGCAAAATAAAAAAACCAAAAACCAAAGTGCACAAAACCTAAGTCCTCACTCTGTAGGAGAAACATGTTAAGAGAAAGCATCACAGCAAAGATAATTTATACAGCATCTACCCTGACCTCTTGTTCCCCAAACCTGGAGTAAAAGCAGTCCTCCTTTGCCAACTACTTCTATGGAAACAACCAGTCCATATTCTATAAGGGAAAAGACATTCGTATGTAAGGACCTGGGAGCTCTCTTTAAGGACTGTCAGTGGAGAACAAAAAGAGGGAAAATAATCTGCATGTTATCCCTGGGATCTGCAGGGAACCACTTTCCACCAAGGATTTTTTTTTAAAGTACAAACAAAAAGAGGAGGGATTATCCCAAGGTGGTCTTAACTGACAAGGGCTTAATGTGATTTTTCTGAAAATAATTACTAAAAGAAGAGGAGAGAGTGCCTCAGATCACCACTGCCGAGTCTTCAGAATTCTGAGACATCCAGCCTGTGACCCCAATCCACTGGGGTCCACAGGCATCTGACTGGCATAATCAGCCTCCTAACAGAAGTGAGGAATGCAGAAAGTTAAGCTGCTTTCAATTATGGGAAGCTTGATTCTTTAGCAGAGTGTGGGTGGGCTGTTCTGGAGGTCTCTTTCTGACGCACCTCCCGAAACCATGCTATCACACTAAGAGTAGACTAAACTCCACCACATTTTTTAATGACTTTTTTTTTGGTATCTCTACATATGCCACAGGTTTTCTCCCACCCCCTGTATTTTTAGAAAGCAGACACCAACAATAGCCTCATAATGATCTCATTGTAGTTTCAAATAATCCAATCTTTGAAGCTCTTGATTCTTTCTTTTCAGATGTATTAACGTCATACATCAAAAGTAATGGGATTTTTAAGAAACTTAAGCATAAAAGAAAAGTAATGGGATACAGCAAACCAGTCAAGTGCCTTGTACGTGTGCAGAGCATTTTCTGAAGCATCTGCTGAACACTTTCAGACAGGCAGGACTTTCAAAGGCAACGTTAAGTATCTTTTGTGGGTCTCAGATAATATGGTTCACTTAATTAGATTTTCCATAATCCCAGGTTAATCCTATTGTGAATTACAGATGTGAGTTTTGACTTGCCTGGCAGAAACATCTACGGCTATAAATGCATTTCTGTAAAAAAAAAAATACCTTCTCTATAATTCATTACCAGAATCATTACCATAGAGACTGCCTCTTCTTCTCCCTAATCCAGGTAGAAGTGACCATTTCCACTCCTTTGGACCATATTGGCCTTTTAAGCATTTATTTTATTTTATCTAAGATAGTATTTATTTATTTGACAGAAACACAGCTAGAGAGGGAACATAAGCAGGGAATGTGAGAGAGGAAGAAGCAGGCTTCGGGCTGAGCAGGAAGCCCGATGCAGGGCTCGATCCCTGGACTCCAGGGTCATAACCTGAGCCGAAGGTAGATGCTTAATGACTGAGCCACCCAAGTGACCCTTTTTTAAGCAATTTAACAAGGGCACTTCTATTATTTTTCGTCCTTGATTATGTCTTCTTCTTCCCTAAGATATATGAAGTTCTCTAAGATTTGGGAACATACCTTACTCCTCATAACTGAGTATAGTGAGGCATATAGCTGATGTGGCCTCAGTCATTTATGCAACTTAACAGTTAAACTAGTGTCCCTAGAACTTGAGTCCACATTAGACTTAACTGGGGAACCATAAAAATCCCATTGCCTCGCCTTAATGAACACCAAGCAAAATCAGTGAAAATGATTTTGGAATCATAGGAATCGCCATTTTTGAGATTCCTCAGGTGGTTGTGGTATACATTTGAGGTGAGAACCTCTGGTCTAGAGCTACATTATCCAATATGGTGCCAACCTCGATACATGTGATTTTTTTAAGTTTAAATAAAATTAAAAATTTACTTCCTCAATGTACTAGTCCCATTTCAAGTGCTCAGTGGTCATTTTTGTTACAGAAAAGAGTTCTTTAGTCTGTGTTGTTCTTAGTCTCTAAAACATCTTCATCTGAAACATAAAGGGTCTGTTGAATGAATGACGGTATACAAAGAACACTGTATTAGGCATTCCAAGGTGAGCCACAAACTCACTGTGCAATGTCTAGTGGTCTAGAATTCTGTTTTCCTATGGGTGAAATGAAGGGTTAGATAGGATGGACAGCTCTCCAAAGACAACCAGCAGAATGCCTCCAAAAATTAAGAGGGAAGGGGCTGCAACAGGCGGGGACAGCTAAACAGACTGGCCCCGCATCCCACAGCAAAGAGAAGTACAGCCAGATTAAGCAAAAGGTGTCCTTGAAAAGCAGTTCCGCTGCATCAAAAAAATAAAGAAACCACTTCTGAGATCTTGATACCTAACAGACTTACTGTCTCAGCCCATCAGCGGGTTAGTAAATTCCTGCTTCAGCGCCCATGATCTCCTGGTTTAGGGAGGGGGCCCCAGCTCCGGAACCATGGGACCACTGACAACTGACAACTCACTTCACCTCCCGGAGTCTGTTTTCTCTTATAAGAAAAATAGTAAAAAGATGCCTGACCTCTTCGGCTCCCAAGTTAATTTAAGGGTGGAAAGAGATAATAGGCAGGGAAGCTCTTTGTGAAAGCATAATATCCGCTGCCCAGGTGAGGAGGGGGAGAAGGTGAAATGCTGACAGGAGTGGCAACTTCCTTTTCTTTGGGTCATTCTTCAGGTTTGGCTTTCAGTATTTAGTGGTGTAGTTGTAGATAAATGCAAATGACCTCTTAGCAGTCCCAGAAGGAAATATGATTACATTCCTTTTCTCTGATGGGGATACAAACTGTCAGATGCTGCAAATGGGTTCCTTTATTGTACCTGGGTACCCTTTGTGTTTGCTCCTGGACCCAAAAGGATTCCGTAATGCTGAGTTGTGAGGACGCGGACTCCGGGTGTAGCTCCTCAGCTGGGGGGAATGGTGTGTATGGTTGCGAGAGGAGGGATGGCCGATTCCGACAAGAGAAGCTGTGAAAATAGATTAGAGCCACAGACTCAACAGGGACTTGGGCCAGAGGCCCTGTGCTGATACCAGGGCGATTCAATGATCCGGAATAGGGGATGGGAATGGAACGATCTTAGGAAGTGTGGCCAAAGCTGCCAGGAACTTGGTCACATGAGATGGCATGGGCTTTCCTGGCTGGAGAAGTTCCAGGAGTCCATCCTGGCAAAGCAGCCCTTCTCCATTCAGCCTCTGCTTGCTGGGGGAGGGCATACCTGAGCACCTAGGGTGTGGCAGGCACTGTGCCTGGTGCCTCAGGTGCAGTCTCCATCACCTATGTCCCTCCAGCATCCTCAGGAGTTTTGTCATCGCGTCCATTGTTCAGATAAGAAAACAAAGGCTGGGGGCACTTCACTTTCAGAGCACTCACTTTAGTTCATATGGCCAGTAAGCCCCAAAGAGGGGACTTGAAGCCGTATATGGTCCATTTGGAAGTTCTTGCCTATCTGCCTTTATGTTGAAACTCTCTATAATTCTCCTATGGAGGTCTTTTTTTTTTTTTTTTTTTTTTTTTTGAGGGGGAGAATGGATGGCCAGAACTCAGCTAGATTTAATTCCACATAGCAATCATTTAAAAACTATTTGCAGAAACTAGGATTTTCTGGAGTAGTTAAATGCTAGGAATTTAGTGAAACATGTTCTTTGCCTCAAGAAACACATAAGTACTGGGAGTTTTAGGAAGTGGGCATTTCACCCCAGGATCAACCATCACCAGCTCCTTTGATGTTTCCTTAGAGGATTTCCCCTCACCCCTGGTGTTCTCCATCAGCCTTGCCACACTCTTCCAAATAATCCTTGAGTGAATGAAGCACGATTTTCAAACGTCTCCCTCATAACGTTTTCCACGTCAGAACAAAATTTTGCTCTACATCCTTCACTGCCTCAGCCTCCAAAGGAGGTGCTAATGATTAATAAAAGGCAAATGGTGCAGAGAACCGTGGGAAGGCAGCCAGACAATAAATATCTCCTAACAAAGGAGCCAGCTCAACATGAGGTAGCTCTGTGAGATCTCATGAGCTAATGTCACTCAGGAAGGAGGAGTTATGTGGTGGTAGAGGCAAGTCCCACACTCAATATTTCATCCGAGGGCGTGAAGGTGAGGCCTGGAATTACTCTCTGACGAAGAGTGGCTGTTACCCAACCACGACTCCCACCGCTGTTCAATTCAGTAATACTGCAAAGGAGATTCAATCCTGTTTTCACTCCTGTTTGCAACAGGAGAGGAGGTGACACGAGCTTGTTTTTGTTCATTGTTTGTTTATAAAATTACATAAACAAGTAAAATAATGTAAAACTTAATCAGTTTATAGAGCACCAGTGTGATTCAGTCCAGCTGGACGTTTCCCTAGGCAGGCACGTCTCGGTAAGCAGAAGCACGTGCAGCCAGGGATGAGTTTTGCCACTGCTTTCAGGCATCTTGCATGGATTGAATAAGTACCTCTTTCTGAAAAGATTTTACTGGAAGGGCAAATCCGCAATCCATGGTACCACTGGTAACATAGAAAGTGCTGTCTAGAATCACTCGGTAAGAGAAAGGCCTTTTAGATTACAGCTCCCTCACTCAACCAAGGAGCAGATGAATAAGGAACAATAAAGTGATCGCTTTATGTCATGAAGTTTGCCATCAAGGACTTATTGTCATTTGGCAAGACATGATGGAAATGACCATCTTTGCATCTTAAGGATGGTTGCCCGTGAGGCCAAGGAAATGTGGCTTGGTCTCCTGGATTAGAACCGGTTCCTGCTTCTTAATCCAGCCATGACATTGGCTACCCCAGGCATGGGCCCTGTGTACCCCCAAGGTCTTAGTTCCGATCCTCCATCTAGATAGCTAGACATTTTTTGGATCTAAAGTCCAGCAATCTAACCAAGCCCAGCCAGCACTCACAAAGGTAGAGGTCAGAGAGAGATTCCAAATTTGAAAACTAGCTGATTTGACAAATGGACACACTCAGAAAATAACTAACCGATCCAGATCAACTTAGCTCCTTAAAATCAATGATAACTATAAACATGAAGAGGGGTCAAGATATACTCAGAATGGCATGGCCACTTCCCAAAGGAGAAGAGACCTAGATCTTGGTAGAATTGGGTAGATTTCTGCAGAGCAAAAATGGGAGGAAGGCCCCATAACGGCTGCTTTGCTGAGAAGCCCAGCTGGACTGCCAAGGGCTTTGAGGTTCCACCAAGGCCACGACAGGGTTTCCTCCCTGGGGTCTGCCCCAGCCTCTCACTTTTACCTCTTGCTCGAGGTCCCATTTCTATCTGAACAGAGGAGACGGGAAATGATCCTGCCTCCTGCCTAAATCTGTATGTCTCTGTCAGTGACTGTGCTCCTCCAGACAGACCCTCTTTGTACCCACCCGGATCAAGGACTCTGGGGTCTAATAGTTTCTGCTGCCTTGGAGCTGTTCTAGCTACCCACCCACCCACACATGCCCACATGCTTAAGCCACGCCTCCCTCCTGTTCCTCACTCTGCAGCAGAGACATTCCAACAGACCTTAGGGCTGAGTTTGGATAAGCTGCTGCCAAATCCTGCTTTGTCCTGATTGGAGTGAACTGAGCCAGCCTTTGGTTGATCCGTAATTTATATCCTTTTCTTATATCAGTCTTTTACTAGTTTGCACAGGGGCTCCAACAAATGCCCAGTCTTCAGGGCCTGGGTCAACATGAAGATCTTGCTGTTGAGGAGCAAAGGTTTGAGTGATACACAGGGTTGTGCTATGGTGACTCCGTTTCCACACGAGAAAAGGAAGGACTTTTCAAACTGAAAAGTGATGTCACCATGGAGTATGCAGAGGAGAGGTTTTTTTGACAGCAGGAGGGGATGGAGGTATTGGGAAAATTCAAAAGGAAACACTAATGGGACCAAAA
>PITA01015248.1:15307-50915 GCA_004023965.1 Spilogale gracilis
GATCCCCCCCCCCCCCCCGCCCCGGTAAAGTCATCTTGGAAAAGAAAATCACAATAAAAAGAATGAATTCAGATTACAGCAGAATAGTGAAAATTCTTTCACTTATACCTGGCTAAAGAGTGTTCATATGGGAAATTGAAAGTTTACTGAAGACAAATGGACATCAGAAATGCTAGCTAAATGGATACTTTAAATTGTGTGCCCTTATTCCCTTATGCGGCTTTGGTTCTCCTCAAAACAGGTCGTTGGTCATTTTCTCGATAACCTATACAACAAAAAATCCCTGCATTTTTTAAGAGAGGACCCAGCCTTAATGGGAACTCACCTGGCGTTTGCAGTCAGGCTTATAGTGTGATAAAGTGACAAGACTATTTTGCAAGTTCCCTGAAAGCTGTCTTAATATGGCTTGTTTCTCTTGAATTGTATCCCATGTTAAATCAACGCTTGCTTTGCTGAGATGAGATGGATTTCTAGGAATAATCGTCTCAAGCTTGCAAAAAGCACTTGGCACTTAAGTAGAAAAAGCTCCACTCCTAATCATATGACTTAGGACCAGATACTCATTTGGGACTCAGAAAGTCTGTGTGTTTCAAGCCCTATTATTCCCATGATGTCAAGTCCATTACATTATAATGGCCATGGCATTTACTTCTGTGTGAACTAGAGGTGCCAGATCTAGTGAATAAAAATACAGGACACCCAATTAAATTTGAATATCAGATAAATAGCACTTGTTCTTAGTAAAACTATATCTCATAGAATTTGGGGGGACACACTTATACTAAAATGACTATTTTTTTTAATCTGAAATCCACATTTAACTGGAAGTCTCATGTTTGTGTGATAAAGTGGAAAGTCATTTGTAAAAATAAAAAACTGGGCGAGGCAAGCCAATCCGCAAGCCTCAAGTTATTTTTTTCTAAAATCCCAGAATCATTTTGTCTCCAAATATCTTCTATGCAAACTCAGTACACTCCTGCCTAATCCTCAGGGAAGCAACATCACTGGGTAGAAGAGATCACATTTGGGGAAATGTTGACAGTTTGGGAACTTTTAACATCAGTATAACTGAGGTCAGAGAAAACCAAGGAAGGATCTTTGATTTCCCCAGAGAAGATGGAATAGGCCCTTGGATATTGACAGATGACCTACCATGTAAAAGGCCTAGGGATGAGAGGATTATCTGTAGTGCTAATTGATCGAGGAATTAGGAATAATGTTCTCTTTCATCCTGAGTTAACACTAGTTCTTAGAAAATAACCAATATCCACGTCTCGGAGTCAGAATCATTTATATTAGGGGCACATACTAAGGAGGAAGCTTGCAAGAATGCAGCTCTCATAGATGTTTGTTCACATGCACACAAAACAGTGGTCAAAATGCATCCACCAAACATGCCCAGAGCATGAGGAGGGAACCTGATACCGAGCTAAGAAGAGACAACGACAGGAAGACAGACGCTGCCATGGGGCTCGGGACTCCGGGAGCGTCATGGTGGGTGGCAGGCTGGGAGGCAGCCCAGAAAATGGTCAACATGTCATGACAGGTGCTTTGATGTGAGTATGAGTTGCTGAGAGAGCTCAGTGGAGACTCATATTAAACAGGGCACAGGACATGGTCGCTCAGGGAAGACATACTTGATAAACCTGAATGAAGTCGTGAGGGTGTATATGAACAGATGAGATGTTCCAGCGTAGGAACAGCCAATGGGAGCAACAGGAATTTGGAACATTAAAAGTGCAAAGGCCACTCAAGAAAGAGGAAGTGGTGGGGCAGGAAATGCAGGCAGGTGGTCGACCACACAAACATAAATAACGAACAGCCCTTATAATGATAACCTTTACTCTCTGGCCAGTGCTTGGATTCATACCTGACCCGCCACATGCGAAGTCAAAAAGTCAGAAGCAACTCAGTTGCCCGTGCAGAAATAGCCACACGTCCACAACTGTGGTGTTCCTCAGGCAGAATGAGTGGGTGTCTGCTTCAGTTAGTCATTTTCCATCAGGATGTGTTAAGCCTTAGAACTGAGAAGCAGCCTAAGACTCAGATTCAGAATGAGAGCATGACTGCTATGGGCAGGGGGGAGGGGGAGAACTTCAAACAACAACCTGTGTCCCACTTCCAAGGACTGGTGGGTGGGGGAGGGGTGGGACATAAAGAGAACGCAAAAAACACTATTTACCTATAATGTGAGACTGTGAGCATGAACGATACTCCCTCCAGTTTCATGAGGCAGGGATAATGACTCCGACTAGAGAATGAAACAAAATCAGAGAACTTCAGTCCTCACGTTCTGACATCAGATATAATGGCATAACCTACATTTGACCCCAGCTATAGGAAATAAGCCCACACACACGTGCTGCATGTTCTCCAAATCCCCAGCGAGAACAGTGAAGGCAAAGTGGCTCCTGATATAACCGAGGTGGTGCCTATGCAAAGAAGGAAATTAATTTCATTCTGATTTACCCTGATCTGTACCGTATGCACCAAATCAGAGCCATCTTTGCAAAATTAAGGGCATTAGTTATCTCCCCATTCAGTCGGAGTGGCATTACACTTGCACACAGACGTTCCCAGCTAAGCGAAGGAATATCAAGTTTTTACAAAATCATTCATCAAGAGGTGAGACCTAACCCTGATTAGCGTTTCAGTAAGAAACCCAAGATTAAATAGAGAATAAGTGCATGATCACAGTGGCAATTAGGCACCTTCTCGACAGCCACATTTTTCCTTAGACCAATCGAGTCTGAGCAAATGAGAATTTTTTTCCTTTCTCTCTCTCTTTTTTCCCCTGATGTGAAGTGAACTGCCTTAAATAACTGAAGAGGTGACAGCAAGCTTGTTAAAGGAAACGTTTGCCTGTTAAGTGAGGCTTAATTAAACAGAGCACAGGCAAATCGTTCTTCTATCTAAGACGTGGCACACCCCGGTATAATCACCCTGCTTGCAGCGCTTGGTCTGGAAGGCCTAGGATGACACCCACCAGTAAACTAGAGGAAAAAAAATAGCAAAACAGTTATAGACTTCAAGAAACCACATGTCACTTTGCAAAGCAGTGGATGAATTGGAGATATGCACATGCAAATAATGCTAATCAAAGATGACTTTTTGTCTCCAGTTATGCTGTCTTTAGATTTACTTAGAGTGATGAAGCTACGTTCTCTTGTCCCCTTAGATGAGCCACTTGGAATTGCTGATGAGAGGATTTAATAGTGGTAGAAATTGTCCAGGAGTACATCACCAATGCTCCATGACAATGGGGATCATGTATGTTCCATCCATCACCTTGTCTTCAGCAAGTAGCATGATACTGAGCACGTGGGGAGCAGGGCTGAGATGGGATTATCATCAAATGATGCCTCCCAAAAAGATGCTGAAGTCCTAAACACAGTCCTTAAAGTGACCTTATTTAGAAGTATGGTTTTTAGAAACGATGAAGTTAAGACGAAGTCCTTAGGGTAGACTCCACGCCAGTATCACGGGTGTCCGTACAAACAGGGGAATTTGGACACAGGGTGGGGCATCATTTATAAGGCAAAGAATGAGGATATCCGAAGCTAGGAGGAATGTATGGCAGAGATTCTCCTTCAGAGCCCTCAGAAGAGGTCAACTCCGCCCACACATTGATTTTGGACTTCTGGCCTCTAGAATTGTGATACAATAAATTTCTGTTGTTTAAGCCACCCAATTTGTGGCACTTCGCTCCTCTAGCAGCCCTGGGACACTAACACAGGTGGGGAAGAGCAGAATGCATTCTGAACTGGGTGACTTTTCTGTTCCCCCCTGATATCCTTCTTCTATGACACTTGTCCCAGCGAACTGGTTGCACTGCCGCCAAGAGCACTGGGTTGAAAGCTGATCTCAGCTCTTCCTCATCTCGTGGCCTCGTCTGAAAAACGGGGCTACTAGTATGGCGCATTTCTCCTTGCCTTGTTGTGAGGATTTCCATAAAATTCTTGTGATGTGCTGGACATCGTGTGCGGCATATAGCGAGTCCTCAACAAATACCACGTTATTATTATCAGCTTTAAAGCCTTGGCCCCTGGAACTGAATAGTGTTAAGGTCAATTTTACATTTCTCTGGTCGTTGTTGAAGCAATGTGCCCATGGCTGTACATGAGTGGAGTCGGCAGGTACCGTAAGGTCCCTGGAGGCCAGACAGGCCCCTTTTCACTGGACGGACATGGACCGGGCGTTCACACTGGCTTTAAGACATGCACTTCCCTTCCATGCATCCCCCCCACCAGACAGATAGTTATCAAGAGGAAGCACTGGAATCTGCAGAGATCTGGCCCTGCGAGCTGACTTTGGAGGCCTGAAGATCAGCAGGTCAGTAAGGTGCTGGGAGCTGGGCTGCTGGGCTGAACTAGCAGTGATCTCAGGGAGCCTGTGGGGAGCCCAGCTGAGGGCAGGAGCTCTAACACTGATTAGCCTTTCAATGAGGGGCCTAAGGGGCGATAGAGAACACTACGTGTCCATCAGAGGGGCAAGGGGACTGCAATTAGGAGGTTCTCAGGTCCCCGGCACTAGGTAATACATCCATGTCTTTGTGATCAGGAACTTACTACTGTTCAGCACAATGCTGAGAGGCAGGTATTTAGTATCTCTATTTTATGGAAGAGGGAAGTGAGGGTCAGAAGACCTTTGGTAACTCTAGGGCAAAGTCACAAAGGGCATCTGCAACTACTTCATGAGCCTGGTGGGACCAGAGCTGTCACACCTAACCACGGTGCCCCACTACCTGCTCGCATCTCGGCGCTGCCCCTGCTAGAAAGTCGCTCTCAGTGGGCGGTTACCAATATTTAAATCAGATTGAAGACTGTATCGTCAAGCCCATCTGCTGATAGTTTATAGCTATATACTTAAAAAGGCATAAATGTTGTTTGAATGCCAGCAGTACGCATCCTTAATTTTCTGCATTGTTTATGAATTGCCTGGAATAGAGCAATCACAATAATAATTCTTACTTTATCGTACTTTGTAATTTACAAAGGGCTTTCACAAACATTAGCTCATTTTACACATCAGCCCACAGAGGTAAGGGTTATTATTACCCTCATTTTATTGATGGGAAATGAAGGAATAAGTCATACTCTTTAATGCTCGGAGATGCTACTGCTCATGAAGGCTGCAATCTTGAGAGGAGGGCTTCTGAAAATCCTACCCCAGGAAAGGAAAAACTGTTCCCTGGTGGGGAACATAGTTTCCATTTGGGAGTGGACAGCTCCAAAACCAACCCCAATTCAGCCTCCAGTAGGAGGCTTTGCCTTCAGAAGGACACAGTGATCAATGGCAGCTCATGATGAGGATGGCTTGCAATTACTGGCTGCTTAGGCCGCGCTCAGCGCTGAGCCGAGCACTCGGCATGCTTTATTTAGTTAATCGACACACAGCCCTATGGCCCAGTGGGGTCAGAGATGAAGACACTGAGGCGGTGACAAGTCACTCACTCAAGGTCAAGCAACTTGTGAGACTCCCCCCCCCCCCGCCCTGACCATCCAGTCTCAGCGGTTAACTTTTAATAATTTTATTTGAAGGTGTACTGCCCATGAGTACAGTCTTCCTCGTAAAGAAAAAAATTCTGTGGTGTTTTTTGTTTTGTTTTCTCCGCCCCCACATCCTCTTGACTTTCACCGTGGCTTGCTTGCCCCAGGTGAGAAATGCAACGTGCACTTGGTTCCAGGCTTGGCTTCCTTCTGCTCAGGACTCATAGAGGCGCTGGATCTAATACTGCACCTGCTTGCAAGGTACCTATGCGCCCCCCTTGTAGGAACTGTGGTTTGCAATTAATGAGATTGATTCTGTTGCAAATACCTGAACCCATGCATCCAAAGTTCTGATGGAGAAGCTTCTGTGTCCCAAAGAATCACAGATCTGACTCATTAGTTTCCCAAGCCCATATTTAGTGACATCATCTCCTCACGCATCTTGTCTCCGGGTAAGTCTGACGAGCTTCCAATATCCTCCCCAGACATACTCTTGCCACTTCTAAAATGATTCAAAACAAAGACCTCCCTCCCACCCCACAACAGCTCCAGAGGCATCCAGGGTGAAGACATTCAGTGCCACAGGTCGGGTCCAGCACCCCGCGGGAGGTTAACGCTGAAGGCAGGAGGAATCACTGGGATGCTTAAGTCTCATTCTGTTTGTGAACATCCATCACTCGACTCTCTGCCCAAAATTACTAGGAAAAGATTGAATTTGAGATAGAAGACAGGGCTGAAAAGAAGAAGGCTGGGCAGATGGTGATGCTTTTTGCAAAAATGTTGGGTGAGAGAGAAAACGCTGAAACACAATATCCCCTGGCCTTAGTTTTCAGCCTGTTGGGGCATGCGGGGGTGCAGCTTGGGGGCGGCCCCGGTGGCCTGTAATGTGCCCCATCCTGTGGAGAGCAGGCCCGCTCGCTCCGGTGGAGGCAAGACCTGCTGTGACAGCCTAGAAGCTCCATTTTAGAATTGAAGTATTAATTCAATTTCCCTTTCCTTGTGCCACTTACCAGCTGTGAGGCATCCGGCAAATTATTCAATCTTTCTCAGGCTCTGTTTTCTCATTTGAAAAATGGAGATAAAAGGCTCCCCTGCACAAGGCAAACTGATGAAATTAAATGACAGGAAGACGCGTTGAACACATAGTAGGCTTCTTCCCCTTTCCACGTTTCTCCTCAATCCTTGATCCATGAACAATGCGGCTTTTATATAGAAGATTTCAGCCCCCCACCTGAATCTTGGAAGCGCGAGCTCAAATCCTCACTTGTCTGCTGCTACATTCATTACAGGATGTGTCTGGTACCAGCCTCCCCAATATGTCAGGGCAGAGCCTAGCCTTGGCCAGAAGCACCCACAGTTGGGAACCCTCATGAAGGCTCACAGCTGCAGAAGGTGAGAGTCTCCACTGCTGCTATTTTGTAACGGGCTCTTTTCCCTGCAAAGCCAGTATACATAGCTTAACATCAACTTGCACGTTTTTTCCCCTTGGATTCACCTGTGCTCAATTATTGTAGTTCACAGATCTTCAATTGAAAAATCCCAGAGTTGAGCCTTTCGCCCTCACGTCAGTTTACAAATAAGGAAGCTGATGCTTAGAAAGGAGGTTCGCCTTGGCCAAGCCAGCCCCGCTGCAGGGTGTGCTCTGCAGACAAACCTATCTCTACAGACCGGCTTCCTTTCTGGGCTCAGATGGGTGGAAGCCCCCAGCCATTGCCGAACAGGGATACTGCTCGGGAGTACTGGGGAGAACTATGGGCCCTACAACTGTGATAACCCCCGCTGGCTCCTGGAGGTAAGTAAGCATATGACAATATCACTACTTCTAAGGAGGAGTATAAACATTTGTTGAGTTAGGAACCTGTGCTAGACATTTTGCATGCATTATCTCATTTGATTTTTGCAACAGTCCCATGAGTAAGAATAATGTCCATTCCCCAAAGATGTCCACATACTAATTCTCAGTATGCATAGGTCCAACTTGTATGGCAAAGAGGACTCTGAAGATGTGGTCAAGTTATGGGCCTTGAGATGGGCAGATTAGCCTGGGCTCCATGTAATCACATGGTCCTTAAAAGAGGAAGGCAGGAGGGACAAAGAAAGAGAAGATGCGGTGAGAGAAGCAGAGGGTGGTGTGATGGGCTTCAAAGAGAAAGGAAGAAGACTTTAGCTAATGGCTGGATGCAGGAGGCCGTGAGACTCAGAAAAAGATGAAAAATAAGATTCTCCCCCAGGACCTGCAGAAGGGAACCAGCCCAGTTAAAAATCTGGTTTCAGCCCATGGGACACTTCACAGTCTTCTGATCTCCAAAACTCCCAGATAATAGAGCTGGATTGTTTTCAGCCACAGAGTTTGTGGGAGTTTGTTACCATAGCAACAGCAAACTAATAGACCCATTTACCAGATGAGCAAGCTGAAGCATGTTGGGTCGAATCACCTGGCTGCTGTCATAGGTAGCCAGCTCATGGGAAGCAGAAACGATGACACAGCCTGACTCCATGGCTTGTGCTCTTATATGCTGAGAAGGAGGGGACCAGTACAGTGTCACAACTTTAAAAATGCAAGGACTCCCTCCACCTGGTGAGATAGTCAAGAGAGTCACAGTTTCCTGTTCCATTAAAACAACAGCAACAAAATCACAAGCATGAGAGAGTAGCTGTTCCATTCAAGGGCATAGGTAGAGGTAGAACTGAAATCCCCACCAGGCTGACTGGCTCTTTCCACGACATTGCTCCTGCCCCACATACTGTGCTGCTTCTGTATTTTGTGGGGCATTTGCAAGCTGCGGCCCTTCTGCAAGGAGAAGCGAGGACCCTGCCCATGGGAATGAGCGTGCAGGGCCAGCAAGCAGGGGGAAGGCCACCTTGACTAGCTGATACCAGGGCCAGCTCAGCAGGAAGCCAGCTGTTCCCCATAAGACCGCACACACATGTTGGATGGAAAAACCTGGCTATCACCTGGATTCCATCAATCACTGAGAACCTCTGTCTACACAGCACCACATTTGGAAACCCCTGGTTAATTTGGAATTGAATAGACTTGTGCATTACCATCACCACCACCTGGAGTCCTATCTGGGGAGCCTTTCCGGGTGACCTGCATTGGTCTCAGTGCATGAGAGGTAACACCCCCTTCAGTTGTCAAAAAAATCCCTATAGACTAGACACTGATTATTGGGTGATATTATAATCACCCCGTTGTTGACAAATGAGCCAAAAGGAGCACAAGAGCTGTTACTTTCCTGGCAAGTGGCAGGCAGAAACAAGATCAGAATCCAGGCATTCCCACTTCAGTCAACCTTCAATGAGGGCAAAGAGCAGACTCTCAGAAATAGGCAAGGATATACTGCAGGAAGTATTAACCTTTAATCAGTATGATTTTTATTATTATTACTATTATTATTTTATTCTTAGAACTCCTTTAGAGCTAAGAAAAAAAAAGTGAAATGGAAAAAGAGGATGTCAGCTGCTTAAGACTTCCCTTTTGTAAATCCCCGTTCCTCCTTACCACTCGTTCCTCCTTACAGCTCGAGGATCTAATTTTATTTATGCCTCCAGAATGCAGCCAACAGCAGGGACTGCCGGTATTTGGGCTCTGGCAGGAGATGGCAAACAGAGCTTTTGTTTTGATCTCACTGCTTAGGTTAATGCATCCTGATTCCTCCACAGGCTGTTTCCCAGGATGCTGTTATTCCACTGTCTGCTGGGGAAGCACATGTCCCCGTGAAAATGAATTAAATGCAGCAGTACTTACAGATCTTGAGTCAGATTTCCATCCTGTCCAACAGGATGAGAATTTGACCCATTATTTACACTAGTAAGCTGAGAATGACATCAAAAGCTCTCTTATTAACTGCAGGGGAGATAATGACTTAAGTGGCTTTAATCTAGACATGTGCTTTATAATAGAAAAGTGCATCTGTTCCTTCTACAGAGGAGAAAAGAAACAGTATTTACATCTCTACTTAATGGACAGGATACCTAATTCCAAGCCCTGTCTCTAAACATCTGTGGATCCCACATCGCTATGTCTCACTTAGAAAAGGGATGCACGTACAAGTCCAGGGAGAAACAGAGACCTGAGCGGATGCAGGGGCACTTTAAATGCCTGGAAGTGGGGATGTGGTGCTCTTTACAGAGCCTGGAAAAACAGGCTAGGTCTCCTTGCTCTCAGTGCCCCCTTTTCTCCTAAGACATACCCCAACTTCGCAGCTACAAACACAACCATTCCTGATCATCCCTCATAGGGATGCTGTAAGAACTGATGAGAGAGAAAATGGGGAGGATACTTTCACTGAAGCAAATCTGTCTCATCTTTGCTGCCATTCATGTTATGACTTTATTCCAGAATCTATTTTTCTGGGCACCAGCAAGGTGGGGTGGGAAGCATCTGAGCTCTGGAGCCAGAAATTCTGGAGGGGAAATCCCAGCCCCATTATTTGCCAGCCATGTGGCTTCACAGACGGGGACAGGGCATGAACTGATCTGACTCTTCATTCCCTCATCTGTAAGATGGGTATGTGCTTCCTTTCTACTGATGCTAATTGGGCCCACCCCTTTATCTATATGAACTAAGCCCAATTCTCTGAGCATATAACAAATTTACTATGATTTAGCTGTGTAGAATTTGTAGGATATTTTTAAAAATAACAGTTTTGGGGGCACCTGGGTGGCTCAGTCATAAAGTGACTGCCTTCGGCTCAAGTCATAATCCCGGAGTCCTGAGATCAAGCCCTACATCAGGCTCTCTGCTTGGCGGGAAGCCTGCTTCTCCCTCTCTCAGTCACCCTTCTTGTGTTCCCTCTCTAGCTGTGTTTCTCTCTGTCAAAAAAAAATCTTTAAAAAATAACATGATTCTTAAGATAAAATTCAGATATCATAAAGTTGACCCTTTGAAAGTGAACAATTCAGTGGCTTTTTTTAGTGTATCTGGAAAGCTGTGCATCAAATCCACCACAGCCTAGCCCTAGAACATCTTCATCACCCCCTAAAAGCAAATTCATAGCCATGAGCAGCTGCTATATTTAGCACATAGTTAGCTAATCAACATCTTGCTATTCTGCAAGGTCTAAGAAATCTCTGAGGCCCACCCTGCATTACTCCTGGACTTACAATCTGCACAGAAGTGCCAGACATTTGATGTATACCCCTCAGGGCTCCCAGATTGACAGCTGAAATCTCCCCAGTCTTTGCAAATGGATGGTATATTCATGGAGTTCAAAGGCCACACGATTCCTGCAAGCTCCCTGCCCCCCCCCCCCAGCCCAGCTCCTCTGCTCTGGGCTGAACACACATGTAGGTGCTTGGTAAACCCATGGCTTCTGACTGATTGGCCAGTCGTCACTTCTCCTGAAGACCAGCGTGTTTGTCATCTCTCTGCTTCCCTGAAGGCCGAGGCCTCCGCAAGCTGTCATGTTCCATGATAATTCTCCCCAAAGCATGTGCTGTTAATTTTTCATCTTAATGAACTGTCCAGTCGAGTTTAGCAATGGGAATAGTGATAGAGCGCAGGAAGAATGTCTTCTGCCCTGCTACTGCTGGAAAGCTTCTGCCTCCAACACGGACATATGACTGAAATAAACGATCTCAATGGCAACAAACACCAATTGTCAAGAAGGACGTGGAGTACATGCTATTTCAAAAATTCAGAATAACGAGCTTTATAAACATGGATTATTGGAGTGTTCCTCTGACTGATACCTGCTCAAGCATTTAAGTGCCCGGCTATTATTCTCTGTGTTTGCTTGAGTGAAACCACTTTGGGTACCAAACTACTTGTCAGCCCTAATTTTCCAGAGTATTACAGATGCACATTCTTTCCTGATGGGAGATGGGTCAGGCAAGCCGGAGCGGGCCCAAACGGCCCGTGTTAATGCACAGATGCGCACGCGGGGAAGCCATTATGCAGCTGTTGGCCTCCCAAGAGTGGAGTGCTCCGGGAACGGCTGCCACTCAAATCCGACTGATGGCCCAGGAGGGACACAGAGAGAGAATGAGGGGTAGAGAAATGTGTCTGAAAATTCTGCTCAACTCAGCAGCGTGGAGGAGCCCCCACACTCCACCCCTCAGTCTTAAAGCAGACACCCTGACCATTATATTCCTGTTAACCCACCAGGGAAACATCGGGAACTTAGATATTGGCTTAGTCCTTCACACAAGAAATATTGTCTGAATGGCAACTAGCGTGAACAGCCCCACTTGGTGTTGAGGATATAGGGTGGGCACGGCAGACCAGGTCTCTGTAATGCTGGGGCTGAGAATCTCATTGAGAAAAAAGACCATAAAAAAGAAAACCCACAAAAGAAAAAAGCATTCACAGATGGTGATGGCTGTTGTGCAGAAGTAGAAGGATGCGATGTGGAATAAGTGGGTGTGGGGAACAGCCTCCAGCAGGGGAAGGAGGGCAGGTGCTGTTTAAGCTGTGTCCTGAATGACAAGGGGCCAGGCACGTGAAGAGACTCGGACAGAATGGACAGCAAGGGCCAAGCCCCAGAGGTTGGGAAGGGCTGCGCCAGTTCAAGGGACAGTGATAGGCAGGGTGGCTGAGTGCACCCAGCGAGGGCGCAGAGGTAGGGAGCAATCATGTCAGGGACAGCGCAGATGGTACATTTAGAGTCTGTGTTTTGTTGTGATTAAGATGGAGGTCATGAAATATTTTTAAGCAAAGATGAAGGGCAATGGTGATCACTCTCTAAGGCCTTACTCCACTCTGCTGCAAATTAAATCTACCTGCCTCCCTTCCATCTTATCTTTTCAATTCAGCTCCTGGTCCTGACCTTGATTCCTGCAGGCCTTCTCATGTGCACCTCTGTTCTCCCTCTCAATACCCCTTCTGGGGAGCCACCGCAGCCCTGGTTCTCCTCTTCCAGGCCTGCCTCTCACCTAGACCTCACTCTTGGCCTCAGAAAGGGCCAAGCAAAAGGAGCGGAGGACTCTGATAGTGGATAAGAAGGCCATTCACACACTCTGGGAAGCAGGATTTATTCTGCAAGGCAATCAGCGGGGCTCAATGGGAAACTTCTCTTGTCCTCCACGTAAGTGCAGGGGAAGCCAGAATGCTCTGGCAGAAGCACGATTTAAGTGCAGAAACAGGATTTAAGTGCAGAAACAGTCTTCAGAATAGAAGTAATTTGAGTTCCATGTCACGAGAGGTCCTTTTCTGTCTTGCTTCCCACAGTATCTTGGTGCTGAGCATCTGATGAATACACATTCAGTGAAAACAATGAAGGTACAAATGAATCTGGTAGATCCATGCAGACAACAAGAAGGCTTGCTGCAAAATATTCCATAGAGTTTCTGGCAGGTTAAGTTCTCTGAGATGGGATGCTTATTACATCTCAAGGGCTGCCCTTGAGAATAAAGTGAGGAAAGGGAAGCAGGAGTGGACAGAGGGAGAAGGTGAGATGTGAGGGGGGGCCTGGCCACAGGTAACCCTGTGTGGTGCTGTGGGCTAGGATGGCCCTTTGCAATGATCTTGAGCAGAACGGAGACATGGCCAAACTCCTACTGATCCAGTCATCAGATGTGGGCTGCCCCAGGAGGGGCCAGGATCTTGGATGAAGCAGCCACATGAGGCAAGTCCAGAAGGGGCTGAGAGCTGCATGTTTTCTGCCAAAATATGACCCTAGTTGGGACTGCCAGTCTCCCAGTGAAGAGAAGATGGGGGAGTCCACAGCAGCGTGGCATTCAGAAACAATTCTACCTACGCTGAGATCTACAGTTTCTTACAGATCCTGGTATGGAAAAAGAAGGGGTGGCAGTTTGATTGGTAGATCTGTAGTGTCAGAAAGCAACGGCAGGCCTCCTGGTGGAAGAAAGGGCTTAGCATCTCGCTCCCACCATACACCATGTGTGACCCTGAGCAGCACACAACTCTATTTCCTGACTCTGCTTAACCTCTCTGAGCCTCAGTTTATTCTTCCAGAGAGTAGATGGGAACGTCCATGCACAGGGACCAAAGTGAGTACAGCACAAGGAAGGGCTGTACCGATGGTGGGAAGGAAAGACATTGTCTCTTTTGAAAATGGACTTGAAGCAGCAGGAACTGTCTCATCTGGGAATGCCAGCCACCACGCTCAGCAGCACAGGGCCCCGGAGGACCTTCCTATGAAGGCCTGTTCAGCAAGCACGCAACAGAACACACACTGTGACAGAAGACCGAGCATTAAATATCCAAATACTAGCCTCAAAGATCCTGCAGACTTGTAGACAAATAAATAGCAATGAGGTCATAAAGGAATGCCACACCGACTTCTCCATTAGGCACCATGCCTAGAGTCCATAATACTTTAAGGGCTCACAGGAATGTTTTTGTGCCTGCTTGTTTTTTTTTAATTGAGATATAATTGACATATAACATTATATTACTTTCAGGTGTACAATATAATGATTGATATTTTTATATATTGCAAAATGATCGCCACAATAAATCTGTTTAACATCTGTCACCACACATAGCAACATTTTTTTTTCTTGGGATGAGGACTTTTAAGATCCGCTTTCTTAGAAACCTTCAAATACACAATACAGTATTATTAACTATAGTCCCCAGGCTATACTTTATGTTCCCTGGGCTTATTTATTTTATACAATAGGAACTTTATACCTTGGATCACCTTCCACCTATTTTGCCCACACCACACCCTCTGCCTCTGGCGACCACCAGTCTATTCTTTGTACCTGTGAATTTGGTTTTACTTGTTTTTTTTCTCCACTAAGATTCTACGTGTAAGTGAGATTATAAGGTATTTGTCTTTCTCTGACATATTGACATATTTCTCTTAGCATAATGCCCTCAAGGTCCATCCCATTGCTGATGCAAATGGCAAAATTTCCTTCTTTTTTATGGCTGAGTAATATTCCTCTGTGTGTGTGTGTGTGTGTGTGTGTGTGTGTGTGTGTACACACCACATTGTCTTTCTGCACTCATCTCTGGACATCCGGGCTGCTGCCATGTCCTGGCTATTATAAGTAATTCCACAATGAACATGGGGGTGCATGTATCTTTTTGAGGAAGCGTTTTTGTCCTCTTTGGGTAAATACCCAGCAGTGGAATTACTGGATCATAGGCTAGTTTTATGTCACTTTTTTGAGGGCCCTTCATTTACATTCCCACTGAGAGTGCACAGAGTTCCCTTTTCTCCACATCCTCACAAACCAATGTTGTAATTTATTTTAAAGTCAGAAGGGAAATTGATTGGCCTTTTAGGATAAAAGAGTGTATTCATCTTTATACCGAAGCAATCATTATATATATATATAATGGTAAAAAGAGATCTTGAAGGTAAAGGTACCTGGGGCCCATGGCAGGCATGTTGAGACCCCCAAGGGGCCAAGCCACGCGGGGGAAAGAAGTGACGGCCTGTTTCACCGGGCCAGAGAATGCTATCCGGAGAGGATTCTTCTCTTCATGTTCAGAGAACTGGGGATTGATACGGAACACTCATGTAAGGGAATCCAGAGGGAAGTGCTGTCCCAGTGAGGCCCAGGGCTACCAGCAGCAAGCTCTGGACAGAGAGTAAATGGGAGATGACACAGGGGCTTCAGGGAACGATAGGGGGTGCAGGCTGGACCCTGGCAGTCTTACAAGCAAAGCACCCTATAATTTATCCTGCAAGGGACCAACGGTCTTCTGGAGCTTAAGGTTTTGGACTTGATACAATTTGGACTTTGGAGAAATCCCGCAGCAGCTTGGAGGAGAAGTGCTGGGGAAGTGGGCTGATGAGCTCCCAGGAGCCAGTCTCCTTTGAACACAGGCTGCTTGCTGCCTTGGCGGGTCCCACACTCACCCTTGAGGTGAATGAAACCAGGCTAGCTGTAAAAGCTATTTGTTTCTGTGCCCAAAGCCTGATGTAAAAGAGTGAGGGGCTATGAGTAACAGTCCTCCTGGGTCCACTTTTCAAATGGAGATTCTGAAGGGAAACTGGGGAGTGTTGAAAGATCCTAAGAAGTATCTGTTGTGGACAGGAATGCAGTACTTGGGGAAACCTACTAGATAATCATTTAGAGAGGCCCCTTCTCACCTTGCCCTTCCTTGCAAGCCTATGGCTGGATTTTTTACAATTTATTTTCTTAAAAAAAAATGTATAAGAACTGTTGCTGTGGAAACCTAGCAGCATTTGGAATGGTGCTTAGATTCTAAAATTCAGACCTCTTGAAAAGATGAACTCTCTGGCCCCTCCACGATTTTTCTAAAGCTTCCAAATAGAGGCATCTGCCAGCTGTCAGGCTGCAGTCTTCTAGATCCTCAGCAGACACAATTAACTGGTGGCAGATTTTAGTATGGCTTGTTACCTTGCCTCCTCTGCTCTCTCAAACTTCCTTGAGCTCCGAGTCCCCCACAGGGCATAGGGTAATTTAGGTTAGTAGCCTCCGGAGGAAATGGTGATTCTCTGGCTTAAGAATCACATGAGGCCAGGGAAGGCTGACAGGCAATGGCCTGATTTTTGTCCTGAAACAGTAGCAGCAGCTGAACCTTCCTGATGGAACGTAAGGAAACAGGTAGACTTAGAGGGAAGTCAGGGGACACCCCATCCCTGGCATATGAGTTCCATGAAAATAGGAACAATGATAGTCTTATTCACAGGGACACATTTGGAATTAGGACAGAGCAAATAGTCAATAGATATGTGTTTAATGTATGAATGAATGGGTGGATGGGCTGGAAGTCATTCCTTAGACATTCTACCCCACCACTCTCTGGTTCACCTGCTTTCTTCGGCTGCGATATGTCTATATGTCTGCCATCCCAAGGATTACCATCACACAACCTGCCAAGAGCATGCACAGATCTCGCCGCAAAGCAGGAAAGAGTGCCATGAAGGCTTTCAGGAATTATTTGAGGAGTGAATGAATGAATACTTGAAAACTATCCTCCTAGGCCCAGAGCCCTTGACTGCTAAGCCATCTCACACCATCTTCTTGGGTTACTTCCTGCCCATCACAGGGTTCAAAGTCCCTCTCACGCAGAATACAAACCCTCCCCTGCCATGGGATGCACAGAGGAAGCGCAGAGATAACTTGAGCAGGCTCAGGGGCTTTGATCTTTGAAAGGAGGGAATCCTACACCAGGCTTTGGGGGGGCTGTGTTGACGCTGACATGCAGAACAGAAGAGTCACTATCTAAACGGCCAACTGTTGGAAACCAAGTGATCAGATTTTACCAGGGCTGTGTGTTCCCACCCTGGACCACTGAGTCCAGAAAGCAAGTGCGGAGAGCAAGAGACACTCACCTCCTGCTGAGGGAGCACTTAACAAGACAGGCAAAACCAAAGCTGAGCACAAGGTGGGTCTCAAGTGGCTCAAAGAAGGGGGCCGTCCTGGAAGGGGATTTGCTGCTCTTGGCGTCTCAGAGCAACTGACATGGAGTGGACATGTTCTAGATTTCAAGTTGATTAAGGAAGTAAGGGCTTCAGAGAGGAAGCTCACACAGCTCTCTGGGTAACTGACATCCAGGCTGTACCTTAATTAGGGACTAAATCTGTACAGTCATTGCATGGAACACAGAATAATGATAAAAAAAATCAGTGATTTCAGGTGAAGGGTTTATAAGAATTCATTGTATTATTTTTGCAACTGTCTGCAGGTCTGTAATTTTTCTTAATTTTAAAAAAGTTTAAAATCCAAGGAAAGCAAGTAAAATGAATAAGGGGAAACAGTAAAGTTTTCTTTTTCTAGAACAGTGTGCAAAACAGTGTCTGTAGTTAGACCCTCTACATATACAGATGTGGAGAAATTCCCCAAGGTCACTTCTCCACTGAAGCTTCTCCTGATTTCCTCTATCAAAGTCAGCCCCACTGTGCTCCTATGGAACCTAGACCGGTCTAGAAGGAGCTATGCACCGTGGTTATTTGTCAGCCAGCTTGGCTCCATCACAAGAAGGGAGATCCTTCGAAAGCATGACTTTAGTTTCACTGTTGTAACCCCAAATGCATGTGCATTTGGCCCACTGGTCTATTTCCAGTACCTAGTCCAATGGCTAAAATAACAACAGGTCTCAAGAGATGGCTGAGAAGCAAACAGATCCAGGACTCTCTTTGCTTCTCCTAATGTGTTACCTCTCGCTCAGTGTACACATTCAGCTGCATACTAATGCCCTATCCAGAAGCCACCAGGTGTCCTTTATAACCCAAGTGGAGATTTAGAACATAGCCATATGGAAATAATTATAATTTCCCTCCACCTTTGTTAAGACTGGAAGGCTACAACTACAAAAGACCTAGAAGAGTCAGTGCTCAGGAGGAGAGATCCTGGCTCTACCCGTTGCTAATCATGTGTTCTTCAGCAAGTTGATCACAATCTCTCCGAACCCCAGGGTCCTCTATAAAAGAATCATGATGACAGCACTCAAAGTTCTGGTGATGTCCAACAAGATCATGGGTGTGAAGCACAGGCATGCTCGTTAAGTATCAGTTCTCATCGTTCTTATCAGGAGTGGCTTCTGCATTTTGTTCATCATTCGTTACATAAAGCAAGATGAAAGAACCACACTGTGTTTGGAGGGTTTGTGTTTGGTTCGGATTCAGGTAAAGATAGGACCCTCATGCTGCCTGGCTTCCTGTAATTCTCCGTTGACTGTGGACTGACGGTCACATTATACACACCAAAGATCTACAAAAGAGTCAGCAAGTGGACTGAGCATCTGTTTTTTTTTATCCAAGTGACACCAGCTATAGACAGATACTTGGCCTCTTTCTCCACAGTGGCCTACATCCCAAAATAGGAAATGTGCATTCACAGACAGACCCAGCAGGCACAAGGGCTGGAAGGTAGGCTGGCAGCATTTCAAACTGTCAGAAACAAAGCAGAGCTTGGTGGATACTTCAGCACAGGTGAGCTGTCCCCCCTCCCCAAGCAGATTTTTGGGATTGATTTTCATGCAAATGAAAGATAATTGGGTGACCCTTGACCACTAGCCCCTGCTAAAGATCACTCAGCAGGATCTCCAGGTGTGGAAGATTCTCATGAATATAAGGGCAAATATTTTTCACTTGAAGACATTCTTATCTGTGCCCCAGTGCCCTACTCTAAAAGCCCAGTGGGACAGCAGGGCTGAGAAGCCCTACCCCGTGGTTAACCCAGGCGCGGTGTCCTCCCCTGAGGTGAGGAGAGACCCAGGTGGAACATGTGCCAGGGAAACACTTGCCAGGGATGGGGCTCAAGTGGATCTCCGGGAGGTCAGCCGGAGAGCTGATCTTGCAAGCCCAAACCACTTCCCTACCATCTGTTAAAAGCCTTTCTCTTTCTTTATTCCTCTTCTCTATCCCATCACTCTCTTTTTTCTTCCTACTTGGATTTTGAGCACTTTATATGGAGCAACTTGACTGTCAGCTCCTCGAGGAAAGCAGACGTGTGCTTTTGA
This sequence comes from Spilogale gracilis, assembly GCA_004023965.1. Lineage (NCBI taxonomy): Eukaryota > Metazoa > Chordata > Mammalia > Carnivora > Mephitidae > Spilogale > Spilogale gracilis. The sequence continues at coordinate 34,154 of PITA01015248.1, forward strand.
CTGTGGCTGTGTGCACAGCACGCTGAAGGTGCCTTCAAGAAATGCTACCCTTGGGGCACAAGGCTGTTTCTGTGGGTTAAGCATGTGCCTTTCACTGCGGTCATGATCCCAGGGTCCTAGGGTCAAGCGTCCTGGGAACAAGCCCCATGTCAGGCTTTATGCTCAGTGGGGAGCCTGCTTCTCCCTCTCTCCCTGCTGCTCCCTCCCCCTACTTGTGCAGACCTCACTCTCTCTGTCAAATAAATAAAATCTTGAAGGAAGGAAGGAAAGAAGGAAGGAAGGAAGGAAGGAAGGAAGGAAGGAAGGAAGGAAGGAAGGGAGGGAGGGAGGGAAGGAGGAAGGGAAAAAGGAAGGGAGGGAGGGGAGGGAAGGGAGGGAGGGAAAAAGGGAGGGAAGGAAGGAAGGAAGGAAGGAAGGAAGGAAGGAAGGAAGGAAGGAAGGAAGGAAGGAAGGAAGGAAAGAAGGGAGAGAGGCAGGGAGGGAGGAAGGGAGGAAAAAAGGCTGCTATTGTGAACTGACTGACTGATGGGGGATCAAGAATCTGAGTCTGCAGCCTAAGTCGCTGGTTAATTGTTTTGTTCTTCCAAAACCTTATAGTATAATCACGAAGAAGTAAGTCTTCCCTTTCTTTGAGGAAAAAAAAAAAAAATCCTCTGTAAAACAAAAATCTTTGCCTGAAAGATCAAACAGCCATTCTGTCTGTACCATGCTGTATGTTTGTTTTTCAAGGGTGTTATTATAAGCATTTGAATAGTTTACCTTCCTCTTTTTGGAAAAAGCTGTGCAGAATTCTTCTAAATAGGCGTTCTTAATTTCTAAGTAGGGAAAAAAAAAAAAAACAAAACACCTAGCAGGTTTCCTAGAAGATGAATTAAATTCGAGTACCTTCTATTTAGCTTCTGACTCTGCTTCATTGATACCTCATTCTAATTGTCCCTATTATCTAGAAAAATAGGAAATGTCAGTTGCATGTTCTATTGAAGAATTCACGGGGCCGGTGAAATGAAGAGGCCCATTTGGCTTGGCAGCAGTGAGATGATCATCACTCTCAGACATGCCTACAGGAGGGCTGTGTCTCATCTGCTGAGCCAGGGTTTGGAGCAAATGAGTGCAAAATATGCTAATTTGAGGGGAGCCAGTCATACACTCCAGATCTTATCGGTGTCTCTCTACAGAAGTGCCGCTCTGCTCCCTGAAGAGTGTTTTCATTCATCGGTTTATTCCCATAACAGACAAGGATAAGACCATGGGAAAAAGAGTTCAGGGAGCTCCCCAAATTGAAATTTTGTCCTCAAACAGATTCACATTCACATAGGAGGGTACAACATTTGGAAAATCACCAAGGATTTACGGGATCTAGTCCCAGGGGAGGACCATTTGTGTCACAAAAGCTTGCATGGGAGGCAGGTTGAAAGTCCCACCTCCTGGGCAAGAATTGGCTTGTTGGTTTGTTTTTTGGTCCATAACAGAGCAGATTCATTAAGGAGTAAAAGAAAAGAGGAGAGTGGTAAAATCCATTAGCTCTAGCTAAAATCGGACTTCTCAAAGATAAAAATGTCCAAGGATGAAAATTATGCCATTATGTCCACAGGCAAGTCACTTAACTTTTCCAAGACTCAGTTTTCCCATTTAGCAAATCTTGGATGCTTATAGTACCCAGTACATTAGGTTTATGCAAGGACTGTGGGAGGGGAGACCTTTAAATATCTTATTTGCTAATGTGTACTAAGCACTCAGTACCTGTCAGCTGTCATTATTATGACTTTTCTCTGTCGTAACATTAGCTCCCATTCCTCATCTTCTATTCAAAATATACTTAAAAGTCACTATTGATGTGTTTGAGAACTATGTTTTGAGAACCTACTTTGGACCAGATACAGTAGTTGCAACTAGGAACACAGTGCTCCCCCAAATAAGTCCTGCCCTCAAGAACCTCCAGGTCTAGCCGGGAAGATAGGTAATTAGTCACAGCCCTCTGTCAAAATCACAGTAGATGGCATAATCTCTGACTACAAAAGTGTTGTCTAGGAGACACCCATAGCTTGGTTTTCAGGGATTGGAGAGAATTCTTTAGACATAGTTAGGTCCAAGGTAAAATATAAGTGAGCAAGAGTTGGCTTATGAAGAGAGAGTGCAATCATGGGGCTTTAGGGAAGTGACAGGTGTGCCCTACAGTCGATCCCACCATGATGTGTCTATAAGGGCTGGGTGTGCAGACAGAGTGGTGGACAGATGAGTCTAGACAACAAAACAGTGGCCCTATTCCTGAATGTGGTCCTAGACACTGAGCAATTAGATCTCAGACACGGAAAAGATTAAGTAAGAAAGAAACATACTTGCTGGATATAGGGACACTGTTTAGTATTCGTATGGAGGGGGTATCATGCTGGAGAGGAAGTAACCACAGAGGCAAAATGACCTGTCAGGTGGCAATTTCAGTAATTCTGGAGAAAGAGAATGAGGCTAATGTTTGGAGGATGGCAGTGAGGGGAAGAGAGAAATTAAAAACCTATTTCAGAGATAATCAGAGTAGTGCCAGTAGGAATCAACAGCAATAAACTGCTGTTGGCAGTAAGGGATTGGTTGAGAGGCATATGGTACCCCTCCCATATTTCTGATTCGGCTGAGTTTTGATGCTACCCTGAAATATGACACACAGGACAAAGTCAAGGTTGAGAAGAGAAAACTACGACTTGTATTTGGCCTCTGCATTTAAGGTACCTCGTGGATGATCACATGGAGAGGAGCCATAGACATATGGATAGATGGATCTAGAACTCTAAAATGTAGGGAGTCATGCCCCTATAATTAATTCTTGCATTTGTCTGGATATTTGGATGTCCTATAAAATTAGCTCCAGTTATGACTGAGAAGATAGAGGAGATCAATGGAGTCATAAAATCCTAAAACTTAAGAACTGTTAATGACCCTAGGTCTAAATACTCTGTGGCCCAGAAAAGAGCTCATCAATCTAAGGGCACAGGAACAGTGAATGGCAGAGCTGGGCTTGAGGGCTGAAGTCAGCCTTTTGGCTTATGATCTTGTGGTCTGCCTTTTAAAGTCTAAAAGGTTAAGCCTCCTGGCCATGGGATATAAGTCACCTTGTTCATATTTATAGAATTCTCTTCAAAAGAAGAAAAGGAGGAAAAAACAATATGGCAATTGTCTTAGTCTGCTCAGTTGAGTCTTTGCTAAAGAATCCCTTTTAGGTAGGGTGGGGTGGGGGGAAAGAATCCCTTTTAGTTCCTTCTTTCTCCTCTGAATCTTTTATAGCCATCCTTCCCCTCACAAAACACAACAACAACAAAATGATCATCCTTGTACTAGTATGTAACAGGTGTTCAGTAAAGAGAACCCAAGAACAACAGTGAATAATCACATTCCTCAAAGCCTAAGTAAGTAGGTCAACTTTCTCTCAGACTCTGCTCTGGATGTGGTGCAGATTTAAACAAAGGCAAGTTGCAGGGAGGGGCCTGCTGGCCATCCCTCCATCTCCACAGTCATAGTATAGTAAAGTAACTCCATCTTACCTTCTTCACCCATTGGATACTTGCTGCCAATTTCTATAACACACTCCACCCATCTGATTGGTCACTCAACAAATGGTAACTGGAACGGACGTCACAGGGCCACTGAGCCAAAAAGACAGGGATTTCTGTGGAAAGTGAAAGGATCATAATTAACCTAGAGGTGACATGAATCAACAAAGTGGCATACTCCTAAATACTGGGGACACACAGCTGTGTAGATGTACATTTCCCTTAGAGGAGAATAGTCCAGGCATGGAGAGAGAGATATAAACAAATTATCACACTTGTGTGTAAAGTAGGAAAAACTTGCCATGGGTTTAGACAGACCAAAAGTCATGTGACTCACTATATGTGTTTTTGGTATTTTGACAAAACGACGGGGGCAGCCATCCATCCAACTTCTTACACCATGCTGTGGACTTTACATACAAACCTGTACCAGGGATATCAACTCTTGGAGCCAGCTTCTGAGAAAACGCACATTCTATCTGAATCCAAAGTAGGTACCTTCCCTCCGCAGTGGAAAACACTGTTCTGGGGCTGCCAGAGCCTCGTGGAATGACAGTCTCAAGGGCAAAGAGTGACAGAGGGGGGCGGCGGTGATAGGAGATGTCATTCCTACACCAGCAGAGCAGAGCCCTGGGCTGACAGAGTCGCACTTCTTCATCAAGACTACATTTCTCTCCACCCCCTCCTGCACTACAGCACACTCTGAATTTCTGTGTGGGGGCTGTGTTCTGCCTGGATTCTGGTCTGATTCATCTTCATATCTCCTAAAGTGTCTAACACATTTCCTAGCCCAGAGCAGCTGTTCAATGTGTATCTGTTCAGTGAATGAAGAGAGGAATACAGAGTGTCTGAACAGATGTTGTCTTCAAAAACAGAGGCACTGAACCAAGGAAGGTGGTGACTGGCATAGCTATAACACAATGGTATAAAGGATTTCTTGAATGTCCTTCATCTCTAGGGCTTCTACCTTCTAGGATCAACCCCACCTGCATTAAGAACTGAAACAGCTTCTGGGGCACCTGGGTGGCTCAGGCAGTTAAGGGTCCCACTCTTGGTTTCAGCTCAAGTCATGATCTCAGGGTTGTGAGATTAAGCCCCATGTCAGGCTCCACACTCATGGGGAGTCTGCTTGGGATTCTTTCCCTTCCCCCTCCCTCTCACTCTGCTCCTTCCCCTGCTCGCTTTCTCTCTCTCTCCAAAATAAAAAAAAATTAAAAATTTAAAAAAAAGAATGAACTGAAAGAGCTTCCATATTTGACTTTATTTATTTTGCTTCCTTTCTGTTTCCAAACACACTTTTCCTTATCTCATCTTGATTCCATCCAACAGCTCCTCCTTACACACCATGCCTTCCAAAAACAACAGCAACAATACCAAGAAGCAAAAACCCTTCTTGGTGAAGAGCTGAAATAAATTATAAATCTCAAATATGTCCATAGCATCTTGATTTGGTAACTGTAGCAAGAACAAGAAAATTTCCTACTGTGTGCTATTCCCAGGATACTGAGAACAGAATAGCAATGGGGTTATTCCCAGATGAACATGGAGTAAGAGAAAAAGCTACATGGACAAGTCATAGAAGACATAATTGATGAAGAACCCTATTTGCAACCACATTACATGTTGAGCTAGTCTCCAAAAATGACCCCCTCCCAAATGAACCATGCCCCTAAATATCCATGCCCCAGAACTCTTTCCATGTGAATCTGAGCTGTCCTTGGGTAACCAATGAAACACAGCAAAGCTAAGTCACAAGAAACCTCATAGCCTGTCTTGTGCTCTTGTAAAGCTTCGCCTGGGAGAAATAGCTGTCATGTCAAGTCTGAATACTCTAGACCGGCATGCTGTGAGGAAGCTCCAGCTAGCCATGTGGAGAAGCTGCATGGACAGAGAGAGATGCCCAGCCATACCTAGCTATTCCAGGCACCCAAGTGGAGGTGCCAGATGGTGAGCAAAGATGCCATCTTGGAAATCCAACTCCGTCAAACTTTCATGTGACCAGCCATCTGACTACACAGCATGAGAGACCCCAAGTAAAAACCACCCAGATGACTTCACTAAAGTCAACTATAAAAGGTAATAGTGAATTGTTATAAGCTGCTAAATTGGGGAGAGTATGTTACTCAGCAGGGGATAGCTAATACACCATAAATGGAACAGACATCTGCCACGGGCCTCACCAGTGCCTGTCATTACTCTGGTTGTCATGAGTCCATCTGGGTATCTCACTGCCCTATTCAAAGGGTTAGACTTCTGTCCAAGGTGTGCAGCCAATAACACCCAAGGTGGGACCTAAATTCAGCAGTGCAGACATGGCAGCCTGTGCTCTTTCTCTTCGTATTCCCCAATAGCCAGTCAGTTAATAATACAGCTGTAGCTACAGCCAGTGTGCTTTTCTAAGTTCTTAAATCCATAAAAATTAATTGAACTCCCACTTTGCTTCAAATTCTTTACCTTCCTGCAAAATATCCCCTATAAAACTCCTTTCATCAAAAGCCTGCACAGAAAATTAAGAGTTTTGGAAGGAAAGCAAAAAGAGCTGGGTGAATTGTCTATGAATTCCAACTACTGCAAACATTCAAGGGGTGGGGGATGTAGAGTCCACAGAAAATGTTGGTATACAACTGCACCGTGCTTCTTAGAAAAGAAAACAATGACATAAGGAATCTTAGCCGTTTCTGTGCTTTCAGCAGAGTTGATGGGAAGGGAGTTTGCTGGGTCTGAGAAGCCTATGTGTGTATGCTGCCCGTCTTCTCTTTTGCACTGGAGCTCCTGCTTGGAATGTTCATTTTTCCCTCTTCTCCTCTCATGACTCCCAAGACCTGAAATCATGTGTTCCCTTCTGAGCCATGGAAATACAGCCTAGCACTGTGGCATTGACCCCCACCTACTCTCAGAGGGCCTCCCCTTCCTTTCTCAAGGCCTGTGTGCCATGATTGGCCTGCTCCCTGTATAGGTCACTGCCTTCTACCAGCTCCACCTAGTGTTGTGCTCAACTACCCACAGCACTGAGCCTCCTAGAGGTGTAGAGGCATCATGCCATCTATGACTGCAGAGAGATCGAGAAATCATGGAAAAGAGCACTGTGTAGCCCAGGGAATCAAGCCGGATGGTGAAATCCTTAGTGAGCCTAAAAAGAGCAAGGAGAAAAGCCAGGGAAGCATAGGAGTATGATTGTGGCAGATATCTCTTGCTGAGCTCTGAGTGTTTAGAAGGCTCAGTACACACAAGTCCATAGGTTTCCCTTTAACTCATGAGTCACATTGCTGTCCCTCTCTGAGGATCTCTGCTCCAAAACATGTCTTGGCTTATCGATCTACATGTATAGGTCTTCTTTAAGAATGTGGACTCAGCCAGACCAGGAATATGCTAGGATCATTGTTCAGAGTACAAGGGTGACAACAACAATATGTAGTTCTGGGAGGTTAAGGGCCGAAAGTATATGTGTATTCGATTAGGACAGTCCCCACTTCACTGACCCCATCAGCAGCATCCCAGACGCTTACTCTGTATGCAGGGCTGGTGTAGGTAGAGCAGGGGGGTGACAGGTGAAAAGGGAAAGAGTTGTCACTGAGGGGAGCAGAGGAGCTCAGGGACACAATGACAGCTCTATTTTACAGACAATGAAAGCTGCAAGGCAGTAAGTGCCTGGTGCTTAGAGCAAGGAAGCATCATGACTGGACTGGATCTCCAATAATCCATTCCTCTCCTATCAGATTTAAGAACCCACAATGAGACCTACTTACTGGGGTAAGTCATGCCTATCCCTCTAGTACATCAGCCCAGAAATATTTCTTTTCTTTTTTTTTTTTAAGATTTTGTTTATTCATTTGAGAGAAAGAGAGAGAAAGCATGAGGGGAGAGGGGGAGAGGGAGAAACAGACTCCCCACTGAGCAAGGAGGCCAATGCGGGACTCCATCCTGGGACTCCAGGATTATGACCTGAGCCGGAGACAGTTGCTTCAACAACTGAACCACCGAGGTGCCCTGGAAATATTTTACTTTTTGCTAAAACAGTACAACAGGGAATTTCGAGTACTTTGGTAGGGAGCTGACTGAAACAAACTATGAGTAAATAGATTACTATTAAATAAATAAATGAAATACTAAGTTTCTGAGATTACCACCTTTTGGCAAAGAAGTCAAGCAAAGGCCACATGCTTTTCTGTTTTAATGGGAAGACCAGGTCGTTTTGCTGATGTTGCTGTGTCTTTTTCTTGCTCTGTGGGCGGGAGAAGGGGCAGTACTTAGGCAGCTGACTCTGGGGACCCTGGAACGGGGGCTTCTTCCTATGGTATGTGTCACGTGCTCCTGACATCGCTGAAGGGATGAATACACTCAATTAATAATCATCACAGGGTGTTTCTCTTTCCTGTTATCGCCAAAGTTCCAAAACCATATGGTGAAACATATTTTGTAAGATAGGTTTATAGACTTTGAATTTTTTTTGGAAAAAAATGGGGGTGGGGAGCAATAGGCTATCAAATGTGAGGAAACGTTCATTTTAAAACCCATGCTTTGCCTCTTCTGTGCTAGTTTGACTTTGGGCAAGCAACAATTCCTTGAGTCTCAGTTTCCTCCCTAGAAAATGGGGATAATAATAACTATTTTGCAGGACGGCTATGAAGAAGAGTGATAATGAATGTACTACTGCACTTGGGGAAGGCACTCAATAATCAGTAGCTGTGATTATGAAAAGATACAGATTGCACCTGATTTAAAATTTAGTTGTATGTTTTATTGTGTATTTGCTATTCATAAAGCTCTCTGGTAGAAGTATAAGCATCTATGTAGAACTTGTATTCATGTATTTTGCATATGTCATATATAACATATACTAAGCATTAATCTGTAAGCATATCCCACACCAGTCTTTTATAGATGAAGGAGCTGTGTCTCAAAGAAATTCTGGGATCCCTCAAAGTTCACCGGCTCAGGTTGGACTTTTGCTCCCGCTGAATGTTAAAGGCTGACAGCTGCCCGCAGCTCATGCCTTCCTACAAAATCTCCAAGGCCGACTCCTCAAGCCTGCACAGAGATGACGCCCCATGTCTCACCGTAATTACAAGAAAACATCTGAAAAGACATCCTGGGCTCCGAATGGATTTGACACAGCGGCCCTTTAAATGAAACTCTTAACACGATTATCTTTATTTCTCTTTAGCAGTTTTTCTAAGTAAGCCATGCCTTTGGAGGCACCTAATACAAAGTGACAACCTTCACCGTTTTCCGAAGCGCCGATGGACGGGCGTAGAGAGAGTCCATTGTCACCATGGTAATTACCGCACAATACCTGGCGGCCAATGGACAGTCAGGAGGCTCAGGCAGCGGCTGAATCCGGCATTGTCCGGGCCTGATAAAAAGATTAGAAGCCCTGAAAAGCCGGGGAGCGGGATCTCACAGCTCTTTCGCTGGGCCCTGAAAGGACCATTGTGCTACCACCATAAATTCTGGGTTCTCCGGGCACTTGACAAGTGAATCCAGGGACAATAGAATTCTTGTGTCCAACAAAACACTCCTTGTCCAATGTCAGTCTTATCGGCCGCATTTACAAATGTCTTTCGTTGTACCCAAATAATTCCCTATTAGAAGGACTATTGGGAGCAGAACTAAATAAATATTCACAGCCTTTGTAATATCGTTGGGAAATGAATAAACAAACAGTCATCTAGCATATGAGCAAGCCTCCTGCTACTCTGCATTTTATCCCTATTTCTTGCCCAAATGATGTCGGTCCTTTCGTTTTCTCTCTGTTAACATATCAACAGTCATGATACCGGAAGCTCCAGTTTTATTGGCCACCTACTACATACCCACCACACACATTGCCCTGGTGCTTCTACACCCAATTTTCTTTTCATCAGTCTTGCCGACAGCCCTGGAGGTGCCTTGTTTTATTTGGTCCCTACCTCCTAAAAGAGAAGGGAATGCAACCTCAGAAGTTAACTTACTCAACATACCAAAGCTGACTAATGGTAAAATAAGAATTCAAACTAAGATTTCCCTAGCTCCTAAGGTTCTGTCTTCCCACTATGCCGTGGTAGTTTCTTTAGTGAATAAAAAAAGAAGAAAACTTCAGAATGAGGGGGAAATCTAAACATATCCACCATAAAAGTCACAAATATGCATGGAGTCTGTTTGTATACTGTTTAGAACCTGAAAACACTGACAATAGAAGGAAAATAAAGAGGCTTTCTTTAAGAGAGTATACTTTATTTTTGTCCTAGAATGCCAGCAATTTTACATTTTGACCTTATGAGGGGAAGGAGAGGTGGCAAGCAAACAAAAATAAACACAACCCAGCTTCAGGAAGGTTTCAGGGATGTCCATTAATGGTCAACTGGTAAAGTTTTAGAAAGAATTGCCAAAATAAGGCAAGCAGAGTGCATACAATCGTAAACGCCCAGAGCAACATGTATGTCTCCGCTCACAGTTTATTTTATTTTGCTTATCTGTCTCCTTGTTGTGAATGAAGAAGTATCTCAGCATTTGGAGGTAATGCGTAGGGCAAAAACAAACTCCCTTCTTGTTGGAAGCACTTCCTAGCCGACGACAATCTTTACATACACACACACAAATACACACATGCACACACACACAGAAAACAAAAACAAACAAACAAAAACAAAACAAAAAAAACCCCTGACAATGCTAAAACTCTAAATGGTTCCCTTTCAGGTGAGGAGATGTCTGCACTGCTTACCACAGCTTCTGTATTTCTCCGGGTCTGCTCCCAGCCTCACCTCCTGCCCAGGTAAGGCCTGCTGTTCCCCCATTCCAGCAGGCTTTGTTCCTCTAAATTTCTTCCCCCAGGGAGAGCTCTTCTTTATTATGTCTGCTACTCCTTCCAATTTTGCATCCAAGGAGATGCTGAGATTCTTGAAGACAGAAAGATGAGATGTAATAATCCTGCACTCATTTTTGTCAGGCCTAGGTCAGCACCAGGCTAACCCTCTATAGAGCCCGGCTTATTGGACAAATCGATGAATGGTACTGGTTAAATGAAAAACCACCATAAAACTGTATTTTTAAAATTTTAGAAATGAAAAGCTACCTTTTTTATCTACTCGATGTCAAAGGACACATATAATTCGTAATTTTTTGTTAAGGGCCGTAATGATGACCTCCTTTGGCCCAAATTATGCAGCCTTGAGCTGTTTTGGTTTGTTTTCTAAAGTAGTTAAAATCTATACCTAAAAATTGGCTATCATTTTGCGAACAATTGGCTATTAACAAGACTGGGTAACCAATAGGTTCTTCCTGACTGAGTGATGTTAAATCCATATGTTAGTGTAAGAACTGAGTTTGAAAAATGTGGTCGATATTTCCCAAATACCTCAGATGCCAAGTGAAGCATTTAATCATCTCTGAGGATTTAAGGGCACGGTTATAGTCATGTACACATGATGTGAACTACATCAGCTCTTTTATACCCCAGCAGCCAGATGTTCTGAAGACACAACTTAATCCAAGCAGGCAAAGATGATTTCTAGCATCTACTGGGAGTTTGTCACGTGCTAGGTCCTGTATGTATATACGTATGTCTGTGTGTGTGTGTGTGTGTGTGTGTGTGTGTGTATATTATATATATGTCAGCACCAGGCTAACCCTGGTGATTTTCTTTATTTCATAACTAGGAAATGATGATAAGAAAGAAGGAATATGGGACGCCTGGGTGGCTCAGTTGGTTAAGTGACTGCCTTCGGCTCAGGTCATGATCCCGGAGACCCGGGATCAAGTCCCACATCGGGCTCCCTGCTCAGCGGGAGGCCTGCTTCTCCCTCTCTCACTCCCCCTGCTTGTGTTCCCTCTCTCACTGTGTTTCTCGCTGTCAAATAAATAAAATCTTAAAAAAAAAAAAAAAAGAAAGAAGGAATAAACTTGCCCTCATTCACAGAGCTATAAAACAGTAAAGCCAGGATTTGGACATAGGAAACCAAACAAACCAAAGCAACTCATCCAACAGCCATACTCAACTGCTCTCTGCAGACATAAATTAGGACTCTAATTTAGAGAAGTAGTCCAGTGATTTTTTTTTTTTTTAAGTAACCGATGACTTTATCACTTTACCAGACTACTGAACTATCCAGAGAGAGAGAGAGGGAAAGAGCACAACCACCGACGAGACCCCTCCAAAGAAATGATGAACAGTATATAATTCAAGGTCTAAGAATTAGTATTTAATGGTTTATCAAATTTGGGGAACTTCCATACAACTGAGAAATCAACTTATTTGCAAAATTTGCCATAATCATAGAGTCAAAGAAGTATTCATACACGCACACACATGCGCACACACACACACACACACACACAGAGCAGAGTTTTTCTTGTGTGCTGGAAGTAGTCACAATCTGCTATTACCTCTCAAAGTAAGAAAAGCAAGCCGCACTGTCCATAGCCATGTGAATGATTTATGATATAATAGAAGAGCGTTCTCTCTGGGGCCATTATGCTTGGAAACAAACAAAAACTAGTTTTCTTGAAATCAAATGGGACCACTTTTGCAATGTAAAATTAAGCTAAGGAAAAAAAATTCACCATTTTGTTATTTACCTCTTCAGAGACACTGATTCTGAAGATATAAACTGTACACATTGATAATGTTCATAAGCATCACAAAGGAAAAAGCATATACATTTTTTGCCCCTTGCATATTACACAGGTTACACGGAGTGCTCCCAGATAGCTCTGAAACAATTAAGCTGATAAACAAAGAACTGTGTCCCCGATCCTGAAGTCTCACTTATGTGCGAGCCCTTCTGAAGGCCCACTGTGGGTGGTGACTTATAATTTTCTTCAGGCACAAATGCGAATCTGACCACAGAGCAGCTGACGTGAGCCAGAGAGCAAGTCTAGCTGGCGCTCTGCTTCTTCATCGTACCTTATTAAACAGTGCATTCACTCAAGGGCGGCAGGGGAAGTGGGCCATTAAAATGTTTCAGTTATAGTTTGCTGCACTTTATTGGTGGACTAAAATTCTTCACTTGTGTGCACAAATTTTGACATTCTTAAAGATCTGGGGAAAAGTCACATGCCAATATCAAGAATTTAGCATCCCTGTAGATAGCTTTGTCTAGGCTGTTCCCCCAGAACTCACCTTCCAGATTCCTAAATATATAAGTACCCTCGAGGTTTCATTTCTTTCCTTCTTTTGTTTTTATCTTTTTTTTAATACTCAAATAATGACAAATGAAGCCTGCTTTTACTAATTCCATTGATAAGAGCCACGTATCAACAGCTGTGTGGGGTTGGGTCATCTTCCCAGACTAGGTTTGGATCGATGATGGGGAAGTGACAGGCAAATGTTTTATTAATAGTGCTCAGATCAGAGGCTCTGGGACATCTTCCGTTGGAATGTTCACTTACTAAATGTCTACCTTATGACTGCATCCAAGAAAACCAGTCTGGATTTTGAAGCAGGTTTTCTTTATACCTTCTTGGCTTTGATATCCATAGTTGTCTGATATTGTAAGTGTGTAAATTTACACACACACACTACTCGCTTGCTGGTTGCTCGTCCCTGGAAATATTTAAGACACATTTCTTACCTGGCAACTTATAAAATGAAGTTTGACATCAGGTACTGGGATGGATTTGATAGTCACTAAGTTTCTTTATTTTTCTGAGTCTACAGAATTCTATGATTGGAATAATCGGTTCCCTCACTGAAAGCAGCCCCCCGTCCTCTGGCAGAACTCTGAGCACACCCAGCGGATCACTGAGCTATTTCCTCTGTAATGGTCTTTTATGGGCCCGACCTGGTGCCATGATGACCATCTTTATGAGGACGGAGCATGTGCAAAAGACCATGAGGACACAAAGTGTCTCCCTTTAGCTGCTGGGGTGGCGATAAGCAGATACAGGTAGGTTTCATAATCCCTGATAAGGTGGTCTGCTCACCACAAAGAAAGCCAGAACACCCCATCCAGGGGCCAAATCAAATGGTTACGTCAGCAAGCAAACCTAAGAGAGCCAACAAGGAAGTTAGACAGACGGAGGTAAGCAGAGCCTCTACTGGGGGCTGGCACTCACGTCTGGCAGGCGCATTCCCATTTGGGAACCAGTTCCATGACTAGGACTCTTACCTATAAAAAGGACTTTCTTTGGACCCATGAGATAATACACACAAATCACGCTATCATTGCTGGCATAAATTTACTGTTCACTAAATAGTATTAGTCAGCATCCCCATTATCAAAAATGTATCAGTTTTCAGCTACAAGGCCTCGACATAAAGAAATATTAAAATGAGTGTAGTGCCTGACATGATAGGAGCCCCACAAATTTCATGATTATTTTCGGCATTAAACCACAATGAGTCAGGACGTAGGTGATCCTCCTTCAATCCAGATCTCAACAAAGAGAAAGTCTCCGTTTGTAGTAATTCCCGAACAAACCTCTCTTTTTAGAATAGGTAGTCTCAGGTTAAGAAAAGATTCAATTATATTGTTTCTTTTAGTTATATCAATTTTGGGGCTACTCTCCATTTATCACAAGAGGTACTAGTTCACCATCAATGATAGCGATATAATTTGCTTCAAAAATACTTAAGAAAAACAGAGTCAGAAGAAAATAGTAAGTAAGTAACTGGGTGAGTGGTTCCTCAATATTTTGAAGACAATCATGAATGACTTAATAATTATTGTATAGTTGGAGAGACCGAGGCCCTGAGTGGGCAGTGGGTAAAGAGGAGAGCACACACAGGCCTGGCCCCTGGCAGCCCATGTCCCCGCAGCACCCTCCCCCATACCTCGTGCCACAGCAGGTGTGGTCAAAACTGTGAGGAATGACTATGGTCCTCTTCCAAGGGCAGAAATGAAATTCAAAAGAAGTGACAAATGTCAGCCCAGACCTGGTGACAGAGGCGAGAGCAGAGTCTGGTAGCTCTCCAGGACTAGGTCTTGTGGAGAAGAAAGTATGTTGAGAACTCACAGGGTACAGAATCCACCTCTGGACCTCTCCCTATAATTCACTGCACTCATTTTACAAATCCCCAGTTCTATTCCAAAGGAAGATTAAGGTGCTGCCTGTCAAGATGTCAGCACTACAGAAACAAAGGGCACTGCTTTCCATAATAAAAGTGAGAAAAGGAGAAATGATGGCATGAGATCGCAATCTGAATGAAGATTCTCCGCGGAGCTCAGACAGAGGAGTCATATGCCTGCCAGGGCTGTGTTACCCAAAACGACAAGGAGCGCAGCAGACGGAACGCAGGAACGCAGAGCCCAGGAAGACAAAACTGATCTTCCGTTTCATCACAGACATTCCAGAGACTGATGGCAGACAGTTCTTTAGCTCACTGTTCCCGCCCAGAGGACCTGACCCTGCCTTGGGCAGTTGAGCCACATCCTTAGTGTAAACAAATAGAACTAGAGTATTTGGCAGCTTCCTGCAACAGCAGCACAGCCAGGGTCCTCAGAGTCTCCAGCAGGTGAGGGAAGAAGGTGGGGGAGGGGGAAGAGAGCATCTTCCCCCCAGGAGGACAGGAAAGCCAGCCCATCCTCCACACACTGCTCCGTGCTTTCTCTGAACCATGGGTCTGCTTGGCCCGCTCTAGATTTCAAAACATTGAAGGGCTCCTGGGTCTGGTCTCCTCTGCTTTTAACAATAACCAAACTTGCTTTGTTCGGGGTCCTCTGCTCAAATGCTCACATCCGTCACCTCTAGCGGAAAGTGGGGAAACCTGAGACACAGAGGATGGTCAACACCCCAGTCACCCCGTTGTCAGTATGCAAGCCCAGGTACCCCGGACTGCATTCTGACTTCTGTCCCTCATCATCTCCTGCCTTTCCCCCAGGGCAGGCCCTTCAGTAGGGAGCCAGCAGGCCTTTAGCCTCACTTGGAGCAGCCCCTTCCCACAAATGACTTTTGCTCACCTTACCATATTGCCTCACTTCTCCCAACTCGCACTCCTGCTTTTGCCTTTGCACAGAAGGCACATTCTCCTTCTCTTCTGCATAAATGTTCCTTGTCCTTTAAGGCCCTGGCCAAGTTATTTCCTCCTGATACCTACCTTCCTTTCCCAACATATCACACACACACACACACACACACACACACACACACACACACTCCCTCTCCCTCTCCTCACCATGACATTGTCTCTATCAACCACTCATCTTGTCAGTTAATGTCTCTTGTGCACCTGCTAGGTGCCAGATACTGGTCAAGACAATGGAGTAGAGACAGACATGGGTGCTTTTCTTGCAGATAGCAGCGTTAGAAAATGAACAGAAAAATAAACAGTCAACAATTATGATAAAGGACACAGAAAATTTAAAAAGGTTATAATAAAACAGACTGGATCATGACTTCTTTCTCGGTCAGCACGTGCAGGCCTAGCTCAGAGCGGACGCTCCGTGTTTGATAGGGTGACACCTACTAGTGAGGACTTTTATCCATCACTCAGGCCTCAAAGCCTCAGACACCTTGTTCTAGAGAATCCCTTTCCCAGGCATTCGCCTGCCACCCCAGTCCCTGGGAGCTGGTGAAAAGCAGAACGTTTGTTCTCACACTGGTTGCAGCTCCCAGAGCACCTACTGTATAACCATTTGCATTTACTCCAAACCATAACCACCAAGACCCAGACTCAAAGACAGAAGGACATCACAACTGTAAGACCGAGTGGTTCCGGGTACCCCAGAGGCTACGGCAGGAGCTGCAGCAGGTGAGGGCCGGATGGGGAGGTTCTGGGATCCCCACCTTCCTTCTACTTTCTTCTGTTCAGTCCACAGCTATTTTTTATCCACTTGAGATGTAATAGGGTTTGGGGTCAGATTTTATTTACAAAAATCTGAATGAAATCCATGGAATCAAGAGGGGAAAACATAGAACTAGTGAATCTAGGAGTTAAATGGCTTTGAATTTTTATGAACCTCATTGTGAACATATGTGCACATTAAGATATGGACAGATGGCTAGACAGTGAAAGAACACAGAGGTGAAGTGATGGGATGACATATCGGGGGCTGGGGTACAAGAGTGTGGAGAGAGGAAGATAGGAGAGCAGTAACTAGCAGGATATGCTGCCAAGAGAGGCAGAGAGCCTCACTGATCTCTCACTGGAACTCTGCCGTCTTGGAAATCTGACCCTTCATTCATTTATTCTTCCTCTCACTTATTTAGTTGTGACATGTAGAGTATTTCTAAGTGCCAGTCTCCCTGCAGAGAGAAATGTATGGAATTGGGCATCATGTTAAGGTAAAACAGAAGAAGGGAGG
>PITA01015249.1:0-37143 GCA_004023965.1 Spilogale gracilis
ATATATATATATGCAAAGAAATAAGAAAGTATGACTATACACCAGGAAAAAAAGCAAACAATACAAATTGCCTGTAAGAGTGACCAGATGTTAGAATCAATAGAAAAAGACTTCAAAGTAGCCATTATAACTACGTTCACAGAACTAAGGGGAAGCATAGTTAAAGAAATAAAGGAAAGTATGCTGACAATGTGGCATCAAATAGATAATATCAATAGATAGAAATTATTTTGAAAGACCAAATGGAAGTAAATGGATATGAAAATTAGAATAACTGAAACTTAAAACTCACCAAAAGGTCTCAACAGTAAATGGGAACTGGCAGAATAAAGAATTAACAAACTTGAAGATACATCAATAGAGATTAAGCAAGAAGAGAGACCAAAAAGAATGAAGAAAAGTGAACAGTCTCAAAGAAATGTGGCACACCATAATGGCATTGCCAGAATATGAGGAGAGAAAGTGGCAAAAAAAAAAAAAGAAAGTTCAAAAATAATGGCATAAACTTCCTGAATTCATTGGAAACCAATAACCAGCACATCCAGGAAGCTCAACGAACTACAAATAGTGTAATTGCAAAAGAATTTACAAACATATATCATAGTAAACATGCTGAAAGTCAAAGACAAGAAATCTTGAAAGCATCAAGAGAAAGATGACTTTGCCACTTACAAAGGAACTTCAATAAAATTAAAAGCTGACCTCTGAACAGAAACAGTGGAGGGAGAGTCAGGGGAATAACATACATCAAGGGCTTGAAGAAAAAACTGCCCACCAAGAAACCTGTCCAGCCAACCTCTCTCTCTAAAATGCAGGTAAAATAAAGATTTCTCAAGATGAAATAAAAAGCAAGAGGATTTGTTGTTACTAGACCTTATTGACAAAAAATACTAAAGAAAGTTCTATATGGTGAAAGTAAATAACCTCAGATGATAGTTCAAATACACACATAAACACACACACAACATAATTATAAAAAAAATAGTATATATTTTCTCATAACAAATTTTAAAAACAATTGTATAGGGGCTCCTGGGTGGCTCAGTTGGTTAAGCGACTGCCTTCGGCTCAGGTCATGATCCCGGAGATCCGGGATCGAGCCCCACATCGGGCTCCCTGCTCGGCGGGAAGCCTGCTTCTCCCTCTCTCACTCCCCCTGCTTGTGTTCCCCCTCTGACTGTGTTTCTCTCTGTCAAAAAAATAAATAAAATATTTAAAAAAAACAATTGTATAAAATAATATGTATACAATATAATATTAGGTTTATGGCATAGAGAAATGTAATAATATCACATGTAATATATGTCTCAATAACAGCAACCCTAACACTGAGCCTGACCCTAACCCTAACTTCAAGTGCTTTAGATGTAGATGGATTAAACACAGAATGGCAGAACAAATTAAAAACAGGATCCAACAATACGCTGCCAGTAGAAGATTCACTTTAACTTTAAGGACACATATCAGCTGAAAGTGAATGAATGGAGAAATATATCCCACGCAAACGGACAAAGGAAATCAGGGGTGGCTATACTTAAAACAGACAAAATTGACTTTCAGCCAAAACTGATCTCAACAGACAAAGAAGGTCACTGTATAATGATAAGTAGGTCACTTCATCAAGAGGATATAACAATGGTGAGCATACATGAACTCAACATTGAAGCATCAAAGTATATAAAACAAATATTAAAGAGCCAAAAGGGAAATAAACAGCAATAAAATAATACAGTAAGGAATTTCAATACCTTACTTTTATCCTCTCCATTTCATCAATGGATAGATGATCCAGAGAGAACATCGGTAAGAAAACAGCAGGCTTGAATAACACTATAGACTAAATGGACTTAACAGACATATACAGAATATTCCATTCAACAGCAATGGAATACACATTTTTTGTACACACATGAAACATTCTCCAAGATAGATCATATATTGGACCACAAAACAAGCCTTAACAAGTTTTAAAAGATTGAAATCATATCAAATATTTTCTCTGGCCAAATGCTATAAACTAGAAATCAATAACAGAAGAAAAATTGGAAAACTCACAAGTATATAGAAATTATACAACACAGGGGCGCCTGGGTGGCTCAGTTGGTTAAGCGACTGCCTTCGGCTCAGGTCATATTCCCAGGGTCCTGGGACGGAGTCCTGTATCCGGATTCCTCTCAGCAGAGAGCCTGCTTCTCCCTCTGCCTGCCACTCCCCCTGCTTGTGCACTCTCTCTGCAACAAATAGATAAATAAATAAATTTTTAAAAAAGACTAATGAAAATGGGAACAATTTATCAAAACTTATGGAATGCATCAAAAGCAGTTCTAGTGGGGATTTTGATAGTGATAAATGCTACATTAAGAAAAAAAGAGGGGAGCCTAGGTGGCTCAGTCATTAAGCGTCTGCCTTCAGCTCAGATCATGATCCTGGAGTCCTATGATTGAGCCCTGCATTGGGCTCCCCACTAGGCAGGAAGCCTGCTTCTCCCTCTCTCATCCCTCCTGCTTGTGTTCCCTCTCTCACTGTATCTCTTTCTGTCAAATAAATAAATAAAATCTTTTTTTCTAAAAAAGAAAGAAAAAAGAAATATCTCAGATAAACAACATTTACAGCTCCAAGAACTAAAAAAAGAAAAACAAACTCAAAGAAAAAAAAAAGCTCAAATTTAGCAGAGGAAGGAAACAATAAAAATTAGAGCAGAAGTAAATAAAATAGAGACTAGAAAGACAATAAGAGCAATGAAACTAAGGACTGTTTTCTTAAAAAGATAAATAAAATTGGCAAACCTTTAGACTAATCAAGAAAAAAAGAAAGAAGGCCCAAATATATAAAACTGTTAATGAAAGAGGTTACATTGCAATTGATACCACAAGAGAACCAAGGATTATAACAGACTACCATCAACAATTATGCACCAACAAATTGGATAACCTAGAAGAAATGGATAAATCCCTAAAAATGCACAACCCACAAAGACTGAATCATGAAGAAATAGAAAATATGAACAGACCAATAATGAGTAAGGATATTGGAGTAGTAATTGGAAACCTACTGAGAAAGAAAAGCCCAGGTCCAGATGGCTTCGTGGATGAATTCTACAAAACATTTAAATAAGTATTAATGCCAACCCTTTGCATACTCTTAAAAAAAAATTGAAGATTCATTTTACAAGGCCAGCATTACCTTGATAGCAAAGTGACACAAGGACACTACAAGGAAAGAAAGTTACAAACCAATATCCCTGAAGAACACAGATGCAAAAATACTCAACAAAAGACTACCAAATTGAACTCAACAACACATTAAAGATCATACACCAGGATCAAGTGGGATTTATCCCTGAGATACAAATGTGTTTCAACACACAAATCAATAAGTGTGATAAATCACATTAACATAATGAAGGGTAAAACCATATGATAATTTTAATAGATGTCAAAAAAAAGTATTTGACAAAATTCAACATCATTTCATGATAAAAATTCAACAGATTTGGTTAACCTCATATTCAATTGTGTAAAGCTGGAAGTTTTTCCTTTAAGATTAGGAATAAGAAAAGGGCGCCCACATCCACCACTTCCATTCACCATACACCAGAAGTCCTAGCCAGAAAAATTAGGTAAGAAAAAGAAATAAAAGCTATCCAAATCAGAAGGAAGAATTAAATCATCTCTGTTTGCTGATGAGATGAACTTATATATATAGAAAACTCTAAAGATTCCACCAAAAAACTACTAGTTCAGTGAAGTTGCATGATACAAAGTCAATGTACAAAAAATCACTTGCATTTCTGGACACTAACAACGAAGGATCCAAAGAAGAAGAAGGAGAAGGAGAAGGAGAAGGGGAAGGGGAAGGAGAAGGAGAAGGAGAAGGAGAAGGAGAAGGAGAAGGAGAAGGAGAAGGAGAAGGAGAAGGAGAAGAAGAAGAAGAAGAAGAAGAAGAAGAAGAAGAAGAAGAAGAAGAAGAAGAAGAAGAAGAAGAGAAAACAATCCCATTTACAACAGCATCAAAAAAATATGTAAGATAAATTTAACCAAGAAGGAGAAAGGTATTTTCATTGAGACTATACAATTGGATGAAATAAATTAAAGAAGACAAAAAGAAGTGGAACAATATTCTATGTTCTTGGATTGGAAGAATTTACTTTCATTTAAATATCCTGATTATTCAAAATGATCTACAAATGCAATGCAATGCCTATCAAAATTCCAATAGCATTTTTCACAGAATTAGAAAAAAAATCCTAAAATTTACAGAACCACAAAAGACTCCAAACTGCCAAAGCAATCTTGAGAAAGAATAGCAAAACTGAAGGCACCACATTTCCTGATTTCAAACTGTCTTACAAAGCTATAGTAATCAAAGCGGTATAGTACTGGGATAAAAACAGACACATAGTCCAATGGAACAGAAAGGAAAGTCCAAAAATAAACCCTAGTATGTATATAGAGTCAATTAATCTTTGACAAGAGTGCCAAGAATAAACAATGGGGAAAAGATAGTCTCTTCAATAAATGGCTCTGGGAAAACTGGATATCCATATGCAAAAGAACAAAATTGGACTCTTCTCTCACACCATACACAAAAATTAATTTGAAATGTATTTATTGTAAGGCCTAAAACTCTAAAGTTTCCAGAAAAACACAGAGGAAAAGCTCCTTGACATTGGTCTTGGCAATTTTTCTTGCAGATATGATACCAAATGCACAAGCAACAAAAGCAAAAATAAACAAGTAGGACTATAACAAGCTAAGAAGTTTCTGCATAGCAAAAGAAACCATCAGCAAGATGAAAAGACATCCTATCAAAGGGGAGAAAATGTTTACAAACCATGTATTTGGTAAGGGGTTAATACTCAACATGTTTTAAGAAACGCATACAACTCAGTATTAAAATACTAACTAATCACATTAATAAATGGGCAAAGGACCTGAAAGGACGTTTTTCTAAGGAAGGCATATAAATAGCCAACAGGTACATAAAAAGATGCTCAACATTGTTAATCATTAGGGGAATGCAAATCAAAACCACAATGAGGTATCACTAGTTAGGATGGCTGTTTTCAAAAAGACAAGAACTGACAAGTGTTGGGGAAGGGGTGGTGAAAAGGGAACTCTTATATGCTGCTGGGAATGTAAATTGGTGCAGTCATTATGGAAAACATTATGGAAGTTCCTCAAAAATTTAAAAATAGAACTCCCACATGATCCAGCAATCCTGGGTATATATCCAAAGGAAATGAAATCATTATGGCACAGTATCTACACTTCCATGTTCATTGCACTGCTGTTCACAATAGCAAGATATGGAAACATGGAAACAATCTGAGTGACCATTGACAGGTGAAGGGATAAAGAGAATGTGATGTAGACACAAATCACACACACACACACACACACACACACACACACACACACAGGAATACTAATCAGCCATAAAGAAGGAAATCCTGCCATTTGCTACAACATGGATGAACCTGAAGTACATTATATTAAATGAAATAAGCCAGATATAGAAAAACTAGCTCTGTATGATCTCATTTATATGTGTAATCTAAAAAAGTAGAACCCATAGAACCAGAGAATAAAGCAGTGACTGTCAAAGACTAGAGAATAGGGGAAGTGGGGAGATGTTGGTCAAAGGGTGCAAACTTTCAGTTATAAGATGAATAAGTTTATGGTAACTATAGTCAATAATACTATATTGAATTCTGGAAATCTGTTAAGAAAGTAGATTTTAAGGGTTCTTGTCACAATACACATACAAATGGTAACTGTGAGGTAACTTGATTGTGATAATTATTTCACAATATATGTATATTAAATCATCACATTGTATACTTCTAAAAAATCACATTGTATAACCTAAATATATACAAGTTTTGTTTGTCATATCTCTATAAAGTTCAGGGAGAAGAGAAGAAAAATATACAGTATTAAATATTCTATTAAACTATTAGAGAAATACAAAGTATAATTAAAAATCTTTCATGAAGTCCCTTTGAGATCTAGATGGCTTTGCCAACAATTTTTACCAGCAATTTAAATCCAGAGATGAGGGAAGAAAAGGAACATTTCACCGCCTGTTTTAT
Source organism: Spilogale gracilis (assembly GCA_004023965.1). Lineage (NCBI taxonomy): Eukaryota > Metazoa > Chordata > Mammalia > Carnivora > Mephitidae > Spilogale > Spilogale gracilis. The sequence goes on from PITA01015249.1 coordinate 6,095, forward strand.
GAGGCCAGAATATAATCGATATCAAAACCCAAAGAGACATTATGAGAAAGGAGGGGTGCCTGGGTGGCTCAGTCGTTAAGCGTCTGCCTTCAGCTCAGGTCATGATCCCTGGAGACCCAGGATCCAACCCCGAATTGGACTCCCTGCTGGGTGGGAAGCCTGCTTCTCCCTCTCTCACTCTTCCTGCCCCTTTTCCCTCTCTAGCTGTGTTTCTCTCTCTCAAATAAATAAATAAATAAAATCTTAAAAAAAAAAAAAGACAGTATGAGAAAGGAAATATCACGTAAGAAAATAAATGGAAGGGCACCCGGGTGGCTCAGTTGGTTAAGCATCTCCCTTCCCCTCAGGTCACGATCAATCCTGAAGTCCTGGGATGGAGTCCCTTGTCATGCTCCCTGCTCAACAGGAGCCTGCTTCTGGCTCTGCCCCTTCCTGCCCCCTCTCATGTACTTGCGCTCTCTCTCCGTCCCCCAAAAGTAAATAAATACTATCTTAAAAAAATAAAAAGAAATGGAAAAATCCTGAATCTAACATTAGCCAATCAAACCCAGTGACATATCAATCACAGCAACTCAAATTTATTCCAAAATTTGTAGGTTGGTTTAACACTTAAAGTCACCATATTAACAGAATAGAGTAGTAAAAACATATAATTATCTCCAAAGATGAAGAAAAAATGACCATACTTAGCATACATTCATTAGTTTTTAAATCTTATCAAGATAAGAATAGAATGTAACTTTCATAATCTGAAAAAGAACATATATAGAAACATATAGCAAACATCATGTTTAATGATGAAATATTGAACTCTTTCCCTTTTGATATCAGGAATCAGTCAAAGGGACCCACTACCACCACTTCTATTTGGCATTTTATCAGAAAGTGTAACCAGTGCAGCAAGGCAAGGAAAAGAAAAGACAAGGACTAGAAAAGAACTAAAAGTGAAACTGAATTAATATAAGGTTAGTATATAAAAATCTATTGAATTTCTATAGATAGTAACAAACAGAAAATAATTTTTTGAAGAAGCCACTATGCTAGCATCAATAAATATCAAATACTTACAAATGAAATTAAAGAAAACCTAAATAAATGAAGGTATATATCACATTTATGGATTGTAAAATTCAATATTGTAAAAATGTACATTCTTTCTAATTCCTATTTGGTTCAGTGTGGTCCTAACCAAAATCCCAGCAGGTCTTTTGTGGAAATAAGCAAGCTGATTCAAATATTTATATTGAAGAGCAAAAGGCCAGGAATAACCAAGACCATCTTGGAAAAGAAGAACAAAGTAGGAGAACTTGTTCTATCAGATATCAGGATATTATAAACCACGTTGCGTAAGACAACACAGTTCTGTGCAAGGTTATGTAATTGGAAAGACCGATAAAGGAGAAGAGATTCCAGAAACATAAAATCAAATGCTCCATTGATTGTTTTAAAAACAGCTTAGAATGGGGTGTGGAGAATTATTTTTAATAAAGATAAATAAAATCATTGGTTATCCATGGTTTTCTATGGGGGAAATATTCAATTGATCCCTGCCTCCTACCATATGTAAGAAAATCAGGTCCACGTGGAATCATAGATCTAAATATAAAAGGTAAAACAATAAAGCTTTTGGAAGATCATAAAAAGAGAATATGTAATCTCAGGGTCAAGAAAAATCTTCTTCCAATAAGATACAAGAAAACCTAACCTTAAAGGGAAACACTGTCATATTGGAATGCATGGAATATACGTTATATATGTGGATATATATTTTTATGTGTTATACATGTTTATGAATGCTATTTATATTATGTATAAAAATACATAGGTGGTGGGGCACCTGGGTGGCTCAGTTGGTTGGGCGACTGCCTTCGGCTCGGGTCATGATCCCGGAGACCCGGGATCGAGTCCCACATCGGGCTCCCTGCTCGGCGGGAGGCCTGCTTCTCCCTCTCTCACTCCCCCTGCTTGTGTTCCCTCTCTGGCTGTGTTTCTCTCTGTCAAATAAATAAGATATTAAAAAAAAAAAGTATTCTTTCTTTAAAAAAAAAATACATAGGTGGAATACATATTGGACTCATTAAATTAAAATTAAGCAATTCTAGACATCAAAGACACCCTTTAGAAAGTTAAAAGGCAAGCTATGGAATAGGAGAAAATATTAGTGACATATAACAGACAAAAGTTCACATCCAGAATATGAAAAGTACTCCCATATTTCAATAAGAAAAAGACAGAAGGGTGCCTGGGTGGCTCAGTGGGTTAAAGCCTCTGCATTCGGCTCAGGTCATGATCTCAGGGTCCTGGGATCAAAGCCTGCATTGGGCTCTCTGCTCAGCAGGGAGCCTGCTTCCTCCTCTCTCTCGCCTCCTTGTGATCTCTCTCTCTCTCTGTCAAATAAATAAATAAATATCTTAAAAAAAGAAAAGAAAAGAAAGAAAAAGACAGAAAACTCAAAAGAAAAATGGGCAAGAGACTTGAACAGGGAATTCACAAAAAGAATATGCAAAAGATCGACAAGCACACGAAAAGATGCTCAGCTCATTGGTAATTATGGAAATGCAAATTCAAACCACAGTGAGATAGATACCTTTACACATCCATGAGAATAGTTTAGAATGTAAAGTTCTGGCAATATTAGGTATTGGCATGATGTGGAATAACAGTAATTCTCACATCCTGCTGGCAAATGTGTAAACAGACACAAATATTTGGGAATCCAGTTTAGCATTTCCTATTGAAGTCGAAGACAAGCATACTGTGGGACCCAGAAATTCCACTCCAAATTTGTTTCCAAATAGAAATGCATGGACACACACACAAAAAGCTCACAGCAGCATATGCAGAGTGCTCAAGACAGGTGGGAAAATGTTCATAGCCACATTATTCATAATAACTCCAAACTGGAAACAAACCACATGTCCATGAACAAGAAAATGGAAATGGAAGCTATAGGGCATTGACAAAGAAAAAGCACAAAGCAAGGAAAATGAGCAAAGAGCCACACAGCAGCATGGATGAATATCTCAAAGAATGCTAAACGGAAGATGCCAGAGAAAAAGGAGACAACCTGCATGATTCCATTTATATTTTTAAAAACCCAGCAAAATGATGCAACCATGTTTCAGGGATGTATGCTTCATACAGTGATAAAACTATTTTAAAAAGAGAAAGTGGGGTGCCTGGGTGGCTCAGTTGTTAAGCGTCTGCCTTAGGCTCAGGTCATGATCCCAGAGTCCTGGGATCGAACCCCTCATCAGGCTCCCTGATCGGTCGGAAGCCTGCTTCTCCCTCTCTCACTCCCCCTGCTTGTGTTCCCTTTCTAGTTGTGTTTCTCTCTGTCAAATAAACAAAATCTTTTAAAAGAGAGAGAGAGAGAGAGAGAGAGAGAGAGAGAGAGGAAGTAATTACTATAAAGTCAGGATAATGGTCATTTGGGAGGAGGATGGAGAAGGTAAGGATTAAGAAGGGAACGAAGGGATTTCTGGATACTTAGGGTGTTCAATTTTCTGCCCTGACTGGAGGCTCTCTGGGTATTTGTCTTGTGGTAACTCACTCCTTGTGCATGTTTCTGTTTGGTCAATTTTCTGTATGTGTCCACAATTCACAATGAAAAAATTCTTTTACTTACTCCTGTTTCTTTGGCCCTGATCTATTCATACTCACATGGACTCTTAACTCTTACACTCTTTAAAGTTCGACGCTAGTGGGTGGCTGTTATTCTTTTTCCAGGTAAGGAAACTGAGTCTGGGGCAGGGCATGGGGGAGGGTGGAGTGGGGACAGCCATGACCATGCTCAATACCAGGATAGCAAGAGAACGTCCAGTCACATCTGATCCTTTTTTTTTTTTTTTTTTTTTTTTTTTGCTTTACACAATTAATTTGGTGGGGGGAGAAGGGAAGTGCAAATCAAGTTTTCATAAATTGATTTCATTTCATTTAAAATGCACTGGAGAGCCTGCCGCTTCAGGAAACCCCAGAGTGTATTCATTTATTAATTGATTCAGCAAATATTTATCAAGTGCCTATCTTATTCACAGAACTGTGAACCCCATTGAAACCTCAAAGGCTTGCCTTTTAATTTTCTTAATGGTGTCCTTTGATGTATAGATTTTCTTTTTTTTTTAGAGAGAGATTTTATTTATTTGAGAGAGACAGAGAGAGAGTGCAAGTGAGCATGAGCAGGGGTGAAGGGGGTCCGAGAGAGAAGCAGACTCTCCACCGAGCAGGGAGCCCAGTGCAGGGCTCGATCCCACACGACCTGAGCCAAAGGCAGCCACTTAACCAACTGAACCACACAGGTACTCTTAGAAATTCTTCATTTTAATTTCATACATTCCAAAATGTATCCCACATAAATGTATTTTTTACACATGTAAAATGTATTCCATATGTATTTAATGCCTTCCAGTATGTCAGTGTCTTCTTTTAAGGTTAGGTTTACTTTACTATTTAAAGTTTCTCACGAAAAAAAATTTTTTTTTCAGTTAGGGAGGGTATGTGCTATGGTGAGTGCTATGAATTGTGTAAGACTGATGATTCACAGACTTGTACCCCTGAAGCAAATAATGCATTATATGTTGATAAAATATATATATGGCTTAGTCGTTGAGTATCTGAATCTTGGTTTCATCTCAGATCATGATCTCAGGGTCATGAGATGGAAGATGGAGCCTGTGTCAGGCTCAGTGCTCATCAAGGAGTCTGCTTGAGATTCTCTCCTTCTCTCCCTCTCACTCTGCCCCTGCCCCCTCTCACACTCTTTCCCTCTCAAATAAATAAATAAATATTGAAAAAAAAAGTATTAAGGAGGGCACATATTGCATGGAGCACTGGGTGTTGTATATAAACAATGAATCCTGGAATGTTGCATCAAAAAATAATGATGTATTTCATGGTGACTAACATAACACAATAAAAAAATTATTTTTTCATAAATAAACCCTCTCTTCATTTATTGGTTTTACAAGTCTATATTTTCAGATATTAATACATTTTAATTTTTTTAAGATTTTATTTATTTGACAGAGAGAGACACAGCCAGAGAGGGAACACAAGCAAGGGGAGTGAGAGAGGGAGAAGCAGGCTTCCCGCCGAGCAGGGAGCCCGATGTGGGGCTCGATCCCTGGTCTCCAGGATCACGACCTGAGCCGAAGGCAGTCGCCCAACCAACTGAGCCACCCAGGCGCCCCTATACATTTTAATTTTTATTGGTTATTTTTCCTTATTCCAACAATAGCGCATGTTCTGCAAAACTGTAGAGCATCTAGAAAATAGGGGGAAAGAAAAAGGAAAGGAAAACCATCTGTATCCCACCCATCCAGAGATAAGCATTTTGATGGGCATTTTGGTCTATGTCTCTCTGATAGTTCTTTTCTGTGCATGTATATATTTTTCTATCCAAAGTGAAATCATTTTAAGTTTATTTTAATTAATTTTTATTTTATTTTAAACATCTAATTGAAATCTATCCAGGAAAACAGAGAAGTAGCTCAAAAACATGAGCCATCCGGCTCCTGATTTGGGTGGGAGGATTACAGATGTCAGGCACACATTAGGGACATATCACATGCACATGCGCAGGTCCCTTTCCTGGGACACTGCTTCAGGAGTGACCTCATTATGCACCGACCCCCAGATGGCCTCCACCATCACTGTCAGCTGAGCTCAGCACCGGCTCTGTGCAGAAACTCAAGTCCCCGCTACTAGAGAGACCCAAGGAACTACGGAGAGTCATAAGATAAGAGCTAGTAAGAATACACAGACAGCTCTCTCCAGATCACCTTTGATATTTCAACAAATTCTCCTCTAGCCTTTGGGTAACATGATTCTTTGTTGACCCATGTCTCACTACCAGAATTCTGTTCATGATCCTATGGATATAGTCTCTTATATGAAAGCCTACACTACTGACCCGGGTGGCTGGCAGGACCTGAGTACTTTTAAAAGAAAAGAAAATTTGGTAAGTTGCACCTACCAGAGACAATGTCTGGCCAGAACACTGTTGTCAGAAGGAGTGCTGTCCTTGTCCTCTCCAAAGGCAAGGCACTGTTGGGGGAAAGCAAATACAGGGCAGGAGGGAGAGAAGGGGGCTGATGACAGATGACTCTCCAAGACAGTGAGGTCTAGGGATCAGTGATCGATATAAATGATCCAGAACCAAAACAGCACCATCGGAGAGCAAACTTTAGCTACTTGGACAAGATGGAGAAACTTGGAGAAAGCCAGATTCCAAGAATTTGATCTAACATCTGGAATCCAGCAATTACCACTGGGGGAGAAATGTAACCATCAAAGAGATCCTCATAACCCTTTTTCAGGAGAAATAGGGCATGTTAAGATCCAAGAACAAGTGACCTGATGACCTTGGGATTAGGTGATCATGTCCCCAGTGGATTACGTATTAATACCTCTTTCTATAATACGAGCTATTTCTATCTTTTCTTAGAGTACCAAGAACAACCTAGGAAAAATTGGTTTTTATGGAACACAATTCTTCTAGCAAAGACACAGTCACTTTGGTCAGATGCCAAATGGATTGGTCAGATGCCAAATGGATTGCGAGCAAGGATTAAAATCATCTTAAGCAGTGAACAATTTACTTCTTCACCGATTTGTTTATGGTTTACAAACCCCTTTTAAAGAAAGTATCTCAAAAAATGTACTGGAAATAGTCGGAGGGACCCAACTAAAGTCCTACTTTTAGGTTGATAATTAGAGCCAGTTTGATGCCTCTCTTATTCTTTTTGGATACCTAGCATCTGAATTTTTTTTTTTTTTTTTTTTTTTTTAGTGTTAGGAGAAATTTCATCAGAAAAAGAATGAGCATCTCCTCAGGACCCTGGACGTTGAAACTTCGGGAGACCCTCTTTTTAAAGGATGAATGCTTTTGGTAATAAGATACAGCAAATACACACATACATTTAAATATGGGGAAATGTGGAAAGTTGGGTACAGCCTGATATTGGATAGTCAAAGAATGGAATAGTGAAGGAAACCTGTTTGTTGAATTGCTTTGCTGCTTAGCAAATGAATCACCCTCATCTATGGGCTGAATGTTTTTGTCCCCCACAAATTCAGATATCAAGGCCCTAACCTCCCAATGTGATCATGTTTGGAAGTGGGGTTTTGGGAGATAATTAGTTCATGAGGGTAGAGCCCCATGAATGGAATTAGTGCCCTTACAAGAAGAGACACAGAGAGATGATCTCTCTCTCCTTTATGTGTACAGCAAGAAGGTGGACGTCTGCAACCAAGAAGAGAGTCCTCACCAGAAACTGAGTCTGCCAGCATCTTGATCTCAAACTTTCCAGCCTCCAGTGCTGTGAGAAAATAAATTTCTATTCTTTAACCCATCCAGTCTATGGTATGTTTGTTATAGCAACCTGAACTGACTTAGACACCCTCCTGGAAGTGATAAATCACTGCCTTATGAGTTTTAGCAGGGGCAGAGCCCACCCAATACTTAGAAGCAGTTAAGAAGCCAGGGTCCTGCTTCCCAGCCTCACTCATATCTAGCAAGAGCACATAACCCAGCATCTGCCGGATGAAGATGTACAGATAGGGGCTGGAGGAACAGTCCCAGCTTCTGTAGCAGGACTCTGAAAGTGGTATCCAGAGACTTAGCCATGTCAACAATCCCGTGATGCTTTTATGTCCTGTAACAAGCTCTCTTTCTGAGTAAATTAGTTGGAGTTGTTTCCTGAACTTTCCAACTAAGAAGCCAGATTGCTATACTATTAAATTAGTAACATTCTATGCAGTAATGAGAACGACACTGTCTTCTAAGATGCTTCATTTAACCTCAACGAATAACCAAGAATTTCTTTGTGAAATCTGTACTTTCTAAGGACCTAGGTATGACTTTGTCTTATCATCCATACAAAATATGATATATAAATCAGATGACATCAATTGGCAGCAAAATTGTTACAAAATTTAAAAATACAAACAAGAGTTTTGAAAATAGTCCCATTAAGTTGGCCCCTTTCCACTGAAATCTCTCAGAAACAGTAAGAAAATCAAACTTTACCTTGATTAAAACTAGGATTTAGCTAAAACACCAAATCAAAACATTGTGCCTGAGTGGTTCAGTCAGGTGAATATCCTACTCTTGATTTTGGCTCACATCATAATCTCAGGGTTGTGGGATCAAGCCCCACATCAGGCTCCATGCTCAGTATGAAGTCTGCTTGTCCCTCTTTTCTGCTCCTCCCCCTGCTCACTCACTCTTTCCTCTCTCTATCTCTAAAATAAACAGATAGATAAATAGATGAATGAATGAATGAATTAATTAATTAATTAAATCTTCCAAAAAATTAGGGGAAGTAAAAAAAAAAAAAGCAATTAAATTTGAGCAGGGATGTAGGGGAAAACAGTGTTAGAGAAAGTGTCCATGGCTACAGGCACCAGAAAGAGTTGATAAGGTGCATGTACCCAAGTAAGAACTAAACTTCTTTTTTTTTTTAATATTTTATTTATTTATTTGACAGAGAGAAACACAGCCAGAGAGGGAACACAAGCAAGGGGAGTGAGAGAGGGGGAAGCAGGCCTCCTGCCGAGCAGGAAGCCCGATGTGGGGCTCGATCCCGGTTCTCCAGGATCATGACCTGAGCTGAAGGCAGTCGCTTAACCAACTGAGCCACCCAGGCGCCCCTAAACTTCTTTATCATAAAACCAAAATCCTTTCTGATGAAGAAAAAAAAAATATTACCTTCTCTGTACTCAATTTGGGTCCAAAAAATAGTGAGCCGAGCTCCATAAGCAATCCCAGATAGAAGAAGAAGATAATTGCAACAAGCCACCAGGCCGTGTGGCCAGGTTAAAAAGAGAGACTTCGCTCTGTGATCAGACCTACAGGTGACTGCACCATCATGTGGGAACAAGTGGGCACTGAAAGATGCACACATATTAACTACCCTGGGCACAACCCTGGATCTCCTCCACTGAACCTGCAATAAACAATTCTCCGTGAAAAATTTCCTTATGCTGAGATGAGTAATAAGAAATAATTGAATAACAGATGTTTATGAAGATATAAAATAAATGAAAATGGGGGACACCTGGGTGGCTCATTTGGTTGGGTGACTGCCTTCGACTCAGGTCATGATCCCGGAGGCCCGGGATCGAGTCCCACATCGGGCTCCCTGCTCCTCCCTCTCTCACTCCCCCTGCTTGTGTTCCCTCTCTGGCTGTGTTTCTCTCTGTCACATAAATAAAATCTTTAAAAAAAAATTAAAAAATAAATGAAAATGAGAAATATCACAGAAAAATTAATAGCAGATGAGTATCACTCACCAGAAAACATATCACTTCTGAGCAGACTACAAATACTGAATTTTACATCATAAAGTATGAAGATTTAATGAAGGCACTGCCAATATAAAACAAAACAACAAAGTAGATATAAGAGCTCAACAAGGATACAGCTAGAGAAACAAAGCAAATCATGAATGAGCTGGCAGAAACCAGAAAAGATCAGGAACAGGACAAAAGACTTTAGTTGGAGTCCATCTTATCATTTATCTGGACCCTCTTCCACACAAATTCTCAAATGTCCACTAAAACCATGGTTCCAAATTTGCCCAAGACTTTATATATAACATTTTCTTCCCTGTGAATTGTTTCTGTATACTGTGGCTACCAAAATGGCCTAGTCTCACAGGAGTTGTCTTCTATTTCAGTTCTTTTATGCTGAAAAAACTGTGAAAGATTTTTCACCCTCATACATGGCTTCTCGAGATTTTCACTTCTCTGGTGACTATTTAAATTGTTATGCAATCTTTGAATATGCTAGGTATGTGAATAGAAAGATGAGAATGCACAAAACTCTTTTCAATCTCGTGGTCTTCCCTGGCTCTCTCATGAGTTGGAGCTTTCTTCTGGATGATGACCACTTCCTTCACCTACATGTCTTCTGGTATGCTTTGTGTTTCTTCAATTGATGTCTATCTCTCCACATGGGAAACAAGGCTCATCCTAGTCACTCTTTGTAGCATCACTTCATGGGATGGTTCTTCATCATAAATGTCTTATGTTGGGTCTCAGAGAGATATCTGTACACCCACATTCACAGCAACAATTCTCACAATAGCCAAAAAGCAAGACAACACAAGGTCCATCAAAGGATGAATGGATGAGCAAAGTGCTATCTCTTACAGACAACGAGATATCACTCAGCCTTTAAAAGGAAAGAGATCATGACACATGCTGCAGCATGGATGGACTTGAAGGACAGAGGACAAATCCTGTATGATTCCATTTATATAAGGTATCTAGAGTGGTCAAATTCCTGGGGACAGAAAGAATGGTGGTTGCTGGGGGCTGGAAAGGGATGGGGAGTTAGTATTTAATCAGGACAGAGTTTCAGTTAGAAGATGAGAAAGTTCTGGAGGCTGATGGTGGTGATGGTTCACAACAGTGTGAATGCACTCAACACTTCTGAACTGTACACTTAAAAACGGTTAAAATGATAAAATTTACATTACGTGTATTTTACCACAAATAATTTTTTTTGTTTTTTTTTTAATGTCCCAAATGGAAGCTGATTTTTCTCATGCAAGCAAGGTTCCCAAATCTGGATAGTTATCTTAAAAAGAACTTTTTTTGACCCTTCATGATTTATCCCTTTCACTCAACTGAGACTTCTCCCTCAACCTGGTGGCAAGCTCTCAACAGAGGAAGGCTGTCCCCAAGACAAATGGTGGCAGTGACTGGATCCATCCTGGGTTCCAGAGTGCCCACAACCCCTGTGCTGTGCTGCCCTTCCTATGATGTACATTCAAATAGGCTCTGGTATGCTCAGAAACTTCCAGAAACTCGGTTGAGGAACTGTGGCCGGGTTTTTCCTGAGCCTTGAGGTCTCTTCCCTGGACACAGAGGGTGCTGAGGACTTGCCCACCACATTCCCTAAGCACTATTTCCCCATAAACCACCATCTCTCTTTTTTTCTTCCCCAGACTGTGGATGTTTCTAACTTTTTCTATTATAATTGCCCCTCCAGGGAGCACACTTGTAGCTACATCTTTGCTCACTTAATTATTACTTTAGAATAAATTACTGGAACTGGAATTCTTGGTTCAAAAGGTATGCATATTTTAAAGGCTTCTGATACATACTGCCAAATTGCCCTCCCAGAAATGTTCTACAAATGTGCATTCAAACCAGCCGGGTATGCAAGTCCCGATTTCCTTGCACACCCCCCAAAACCAGGTCTTATCTTTCTGTTTCCCTCATCTCTTGCCAATTGCTCCGGTTTAAAAAAAAATAAAAAAGTATCTTATTGTGTTTGCATTTGCATTTCTATGATCGCTGGTAATGCTGAGCACTTGTCATATATTCATTAGCCACTTGTGGTTTCGTCTTTTGTCCATGTCCTTTGTCCATTTTCCCATCGAGACGCCCATCTTCTCCTTAATGATTTATAAAAGCTCTAAGTGTACCTGCTTTCCTGAAGCGGGGCCCAGCTGCGCTCGGCACCCTCTCTGGTTGCTATGCAGACGTGCCAGTGGTGCGACCAGTCTCCATGGTCACAGATGCCCGGGTCTCAGCGAGGAGTGAGGAGCTGAGTGGGGAGAACGTTGCCATGGCGATGCTACCCAAGCGGTGCCTGGCTCCCCTCCCAGTCGCTGAGCGGCTTTCCTGGCCGAGGGGCCACCAGCCCAAGCAAAGGCTTTGCAGACTGCGGGGGAAAGAGGCATAGGGAGGCTCATGCCTTGAGAGAGCCAGGAACAAGTTTTCTGTCTGCAGGGTATTGCCCAGCCATGGGCCTGGCAGGCCTGGTCGCAGAGGGCTGGCCACCCAGACTCCAGGAGTCAGAAGTTTAGACTATTTCATCCCTAAATATGGAGATGAGTGACAAGATTCAAAGAATAAGCTGCTCATTGCAAAACTTATGAATCGTGTCCCATGACCAGACCAGACCAGATCTGTAACTCACTAAATGAATATTTTATTTAAACTATTGGAATTATCTTGTTCTGAGCACAGTTGTCGCACATTATGTGTGCAAAGTGTGCTTAAAGTTAAAATAACGATTTAAAATATAGACTAATTTTTTAAGCCATTGAGGCAGGCCATCATGTCTTAATATGCCAAGATCCTAAGAGAAAATAAAAATAAAAACAAACAACAAAAAAACTGGAATGCTTCTCTCAACCTTGGAGAGGGCCTGTCCTCCCATTTATGAGCTGAGTCATGACTGACCCCCACGAATTCATATGTTGAAGTCCTAACCCTTAGTAACTCAGAATTTAACTCTACTTGGAGATAGGACCTTTAGAGAGGTAATTAAGTTGAAATGAGGTCATCAGTGTGGGTGCTCTCCAAGGTAACTGGCATCCTTATAAAAGAGGAACTTTGGACACAGATGGATGGAAAGGAGGAAAGACTCAGAGGAAAGACCACGTAGAGATGCAGGGAGAAAGATTGCCATCTACAAGCCAAAAGGAAAGGCCTCAAATGAACCCATCCTTCTGACACTTTGATCTTGAACTTCTGATCTCCAGAAGCATGACCCAATACACTGCTGTTGTTTAAGCCATCCAGCCTGTGGTATTTTGTTATGACGGTCCGAGGAAACTAATGTACCCCATATCATCCATTTCACTTCATCAGCACCATGGAGAGCTGGTGTCATAATCAAAGCCACTGACACATGCAGACACAGGGGTCCCAGGAGGTCAGGGAGTGTGTGGAGAGAGGGACTGGAGTCAGGATTCGAACCTGGGTCAGTTCTTCTTTGGCAACTGTGTTCTCCCCACTGCATACACTTTCTGAAAAAGACTGACACTTTTCCTAGGAGGTGGGAAGGCCGCACCACCGTCCTGCTTACAGCTGGGGAAAGTGAGACAGAGGCTGTCATGCTCTGTAAGTCCAACATTGCTCCATCACTCTAGAGCGGCTGGAAGGAAAGACTCCCTTCCCTTCAAACACCCCCAGCTCTGGGCATTCCCTTACAGGCCTGGATGAGGATTACTTGTACCTTTTACATTCACATACTCATGCATTCCATTACCTAACTCAAATTTATGGAGCACCTACTATGTCTCTCCTAGGTCTAGGAAGACAGCAGTGAATGAGAAAGATAAATCTCTGCCCTCACAGAGGTCACATTCCGGGGGAGACAGAATATACCCATGTAACCTAGTAAAAGAAGATCATTTTAGGAGGTTGTAATGTTAGCATGACACAAGTGACGGGATAGAGAGAGGCTGTGGCTGGGGGTGACTTGAGATAGGGTAGTTGGAGAAGGTGACATTTGAGCTGGGGCCTTAATGGTCTGGAGCGGCTGACCATATGGAGGTGCAGGAAGCATGGTCCGGATGGAAGGGACAGTGAGTGACGTCCTCAAGGCTGGAGTGAGCGTGGGGGCTCCAAGGCACAGTAAAGAGGGCAGTATGGCTGGGGCATGCTGACAGCAAAGGGGAGAATGGGAGAGAAGTGGGGATCCATCTCAGGTCCCAGGAGCAGTGAGGACCTCATCTTACCCCACCCTCAGGAAAACATACCGGGAAGAATCCAGCCCCCAGGCCCTTCTCCTGCCAGCACTGTCCACCTCTATATTGCCCCCTGAGCCACAGTAAGAGAGAATTTGGGAGACAGAACTAGATTGGAATCTCAGCCTTAAACCAGCAAGGCATGTGACCTTGAGTACGTCAGTTTGTAGGGGACACTGTCCTGTGCAGCCTAGATACCCACTTCTGGACCAAGGCACTCATTCCCCCAGATGCTGGAGGTGTTGAAGATGGATGACTGGTGACCGGGTTCCTGGGAATTGTCCCTGGATAGTGGCAGAAGCTTTGCCCAAGATCATTTCCCTCCCAGAAAGGAGGGGTAATGGGGGAAGGCATCCCCCTAGGTGATGAGGGGTCCAAAGTCTTGGCCCCTAATTAGGAGAGAAGGACCACTCCACAGGGTCATCCCCAGCTGGGCCTGGCCGAAACTTTGTGGCAGCCACATCACAGCCCAGCTGCTTACACTGACCAGGGCTGCTTGCTTTGCTCCCTATGGTGTAGATCCCACATTCACTCCCTGATAAACCTCCCATATCGCATAGTTCATTTCCCAGGAAACCTGACCTGAGACACACTCTATCTCTGAGATGCAGTTCCTCAGATGTACAGTGGCCATACAGAGTCAGAGATGACGAGACAAGGTATGCAAAGCTTCTTTGTATGGTAAGACTTCAGTAAAGGTTGTTTTTCCCCTTTTCTGACCCTTACATGTATTTCTATTCCGATGGGGCTCAAGCCAAAGCCTCACATGCAATATGTGCTCAGTTTGTTCTGGATTGGGTCAATACCCAACACATGACCAATATGGTGCTTATCACACTTACCAGAAGATGAGGGAGAAATTGGTCATTGTCCCCCAATATCCATTCTCACCTCTCTCTCATGGAAATAGAACTAGACTTTTAGCTGGACACTCAGTTTCCCAGATTAAATATTACATTTCCCAGCATCCCCCACAGCTAGCAGTGAAGCATAAGCAGAAATGATGCGTGCAACTCTGAGTATGTTCTCAAAATGAAGGGTCATGCTTTCCTCTTCCCACTGGCTGGAAAGCAGATGTGATGGCTGGAGCTAGAGCAGCCACTTTGGACCACAGAATAATAAAGCAACCATAAAGCTATCATATATACCCTGAGCTGAATGCTCATTGGCTGTGCTCATCATGGCTTACTGCAGCGAGTTTCTCACCTCAGAGAACATCACTATTTGCATATGTAAAATGAGAATGAAATTCTAAGTGAAACCATATGTGATGAGTTTTAACCAATTTTACCCAGGGAGAAAAAGAAAATCCCTTAAACTGTAGGGTCTGGGACTGTTAGAATTTCTTAATTCTAAATTAGCTCTTTCTTAATTAACTCATTGTGTTTCTATTTGCTTTGGTGGTATGGCCTTGGAGTGTTAGAGACCTAGTAGGACCAAGAAAAAGCCCAACTGGTAAAGAAACAGATCTCTCCCTCTCAAAGGGAACATTAAAGTCAATATAAATTAAGTGTGAGCCTGACAGGACTCCAGCAAGACAAGCCAGAGACCCCAAAGCAGTCATCATGCTTGCTACTCTGTGATAGTTTGAAATGCCCTCGGAACGTCAGGCTCAGTAGGAAGGAGGTCTGGTCCAGGGAAAGTGATGCAGGAGTTGTATAGCCTCTGGGCATTGAAGAAGAGAAAGGGCTTTCCTGGAGAACAGAATGTCCTGGTCAGTGGTATAGAAATGAACATGAGAATGGCAGAGTGGGATAGGATGGACACTGGCCTGGGTGGAGGAAAGTGTCTTTGGGAAATCTGGGAAGAAGGCAAATCCGTGGGTTTGAGAGGACAGTCAGTAAATGCATGGAGTTAGCTTGAATTTGATGTGGGTACTAGTGAATCTAAGGACTAGCTTGCCTGTGGCTTGGACACCAGCCTCTCCAAGCCAGCCACTTCTCAACTGCCCCCTAACCCCTGCCCAGCCTGTGGGATTCAAAGGAACTTTCACAAGAGCTCAGTTTGGCTCTATGCACCCTAGGGATATTATACAAAGTAAGCCATGTTCAAAATTTTCACAAGAATATTTTGGCATAAGAATTGAACACATAGAGGAGAAACCCAGTATGAATACCAATCATGCATATACCAGAATCTTGAGGGAAACCAAGGTAAAGGATACCCTGGGCTGTTGCAAAAAGCTCTGACCTTTGGCATTTCCACGTATGAAAAGAGGGTATAAATACTTCCCCTGTTCCTTCCAGAAAAGATTGCTCAAAGTCACGGACATTACATATGAACTCTGAAAAGTGGAGAGAAGAAAGAAGACCCACTGGGAACTTCAGCATCCCAGGAATGAAATGGTGGTGAGTTCTGGGAGTCTTATTTACTCCTCACATATTCCAGCCTGGATGCTGGGGTAGCCGATAAACTAGAAATACCAACAGGGTCATAAAAAATCCCCAAGAAAAGCCTGCTCCTTCCAGTCCAACAATCAGCTAACTTATAGACCAGAAAACTTATAGACAATAGCTGGACTAGACAATTAAACAACAGAGAAAAAAAATGAGGTCTCACCTCCACTCTCACCAGCAGAAGCCAGATTTCCACCCAAATGTTCAGGTTTCAATCACAAGTCACTCTTCATACCAAGATCCAGGAAAGTCTCAACCTGAATGAGAAAAAAACAACCAAAAGAAACCAGAGGACATGGGTGTTAGAATGATCTGACAAAGATTTTAGAGCAGCAATATGAAAATGCTTCAGCAATGTACACAACTGGAACAAGTGAGAAAATAGAAAGTCTCAGCAAAGGAATTAAAGCTGTAAAGAAGACTTATTTCATAACTGGGTGATAGGAATTAATTAAGGAGGGCATTTGATGTAGTGAACACCTGGTGTTATATGCAACTGATGAACCACTAAACTCTACCTCTGAAACTAATAATTTATTTAAAAGCTGTAAAGAAGAACCAAATGGAAATTCTAGAACTGAAAAATGCAATAACTATATTTAAAACTCAATGGATGGGCTCAACAGGACAGAGGGAATGGAGGAATGAGTCAGTAAACTTAAAGATAAAATAATAGAAATTACTCAGTCTGAACAACAGAGCAAAAAAGAAACTTAAAAAAAGAACAGAAGCTCAAGGACCTAAGAAACGGACTATAACAGAAGATCTAGCATGTGTGTGATCAGAATCCTAGGAGGAAAGAAAAATCAAGATAAGACTGAAAAAGTTATCAAAGAAACAATGGTTTAAAAATTTCCAAGTTTGGTGGGGAATGGGGAATGAATCTTGGAACACGGAAAAAAAAATTAAGTAACAATTAAAAAAAAATTCCCAAGTTTAGAAAAAACATAAACCTACAGATTCAGGAAGCTGAGAAAACCCCAAACAGGATAAACCAAAAGAAATCTATGCCAAGATGCAGCATATTAAAGCTTCTGAGAACTAAAGGCAAAGAAAAAAGTTTTGAAAGCGATGAAAGAGAAATGACATCTTCGTATAAGGGGAAAACAATTTGAATGTCAGCAGATTTCTCATCAGAAACCATGGAGACAAACAGAAAATGGCACAACATTTTTCAAGTGCTGAAAGAAATGTCAACCTGGAATCTTATATCCAGTGAAAATATCCTTCAGGAATGAAGAAAAAAAATCAAGACATTTTCAGAAGAAAGAAAACTAAGAGAACTTGTCACCATCAGACTTATCCTAAAGGAATGATTAAAGGAAGTTCTCTAAACAAAAAGGGAAAAATGATAAAAGACGGACTCTTGGAACATCATTTAGGAAGAAAGAGCATAGTAAGCAAAATATAAAGAAATACAATAGACTTTAATCTCCTCTTTAGTTTTAAATTGTGTTTGGCAATTGAAACATAACAAAATCATAACACTATCTGATGTAATTCTCAATATATGCCAAGAAAAAATGTAAGAAAATTATATTAGAAATTAGAAGACTAAAGGGATGTAATGAGATTTAAGTCACTATACTGCCCTCTGGCTGGTAAAATGGCCACATCAGTGAGCTTATAAATTACGTATGCTTCATGTAATACCTGGAATATGCTAAACAGTCTATATAAACAGATACACTGGAAAGTACTATGTATATGTAAAGGTGGAATTTTTTAAAGGTTCAGGTAACCCATGGAAAGGTAGAAAAAGGAACACAAAGCAATTAAAAACAGGAATAAACAAAAGACAAAAAACAAAAATGACAGAGTTTACCTTATAAATAATTATATTAAATATAAATGGTCTAACACATCAATTAAAAGACAGATTGGCACAATGGACAAAACAATGGCAGCAACAACATTAAAAACTGCATGCTGTTTACAAGAAATTTGCTTCCAATTTAATGATATAGGTAGGTTGAAAGTAAAAAGGTAGCAAAAGATAGTGACAATACCAAACACTGGAGAGCATGTGGACAATAAGAACTCTTGCCAGTTGCTCGCAGGAATGCAAAACAGTGCAGCCACTCTGAAAAACATTCGACAGTTTTTTATAAAACTAAATGTGCATTTACTGTATGACCCAGCAATCATACTCCTAGGTATTATCCAAGAGAAAAGACCTCTTATATACACACTAAAAGTTGTATGTAATTGTCCATAGGAGTTTTATTTATAATTACTGAAAACTAGAAAGGGACAGACATCCTACAACAGGTGAATATTTAAGCATACTATGCCATACCTGTACCAGCAATAAAAAAGAACAAACTATTAATACCTGCAACAACTTGGAAAGATTGCAAAGGCATTTTGCTGAGTGGGAAAAGCCAATCTCAAAAGTTCACATACTATGTAATCCCTTTTATATAAAATTTGTCAGATGACAAAACTGTAGAGATGGTAATTAAATTAGTGATTTCCAGGGTTAGAAATGGTAGAGGGAGGGGTGGTTATGACAATAAAGGGTAGCACAAGGGGGTTCTCTGTGGCCAGAGATGGTTCCATATCTCAAGCACAGTGACAGTCACACAAATTTACACATGATAAAGGACATGACACTAGATATACATCTTAGCAATGTAAATTTCTGGGTTTAGTATTATACTATAGTCACATAAGATGTTGCCTTGGGGAAGCTGGGTGAAGGGTACGAAGGATCTCTTTATATTAAGTTGCAACTTCCTTTAAGTTTGTTTATTTTGAAATAAAATGTTAAGAGAAAGAAGAGAAGGTAACATTATTTTCTTTACTTTGACGGCATTCATATGTATTCATAGTCAGGAGACCCCAAAGATTTGCATTGAGGTTAAAAAAGTTAACAGTGGGGCGCCTGGGTGGCTCAGTTGGTTAAGCAACTGCCTTCGGCTCAGGTCATGATCCCGGAGACCCGGGATGGAGCCCCACATCGGGCTCCCTGCTCGGCGGGAAGCCTGCTTCTCCCTCTCTCACTTCCCCTGCTTGTGTTCCCTCTCTCGCTGTGTTTCTCTCTGTCAAATAAATAAATAAAATCTTTTTTTTAAAAAGTTAACAGTGAAGATGCTGTTTTTGTGGTTTATTATTTTGTCAATCTCATAAAGGAACACTATTAATTGGGAAAAAAATTGGTTCCATGTGGTACACAAGTAAATGAAAGAATGTGTGTATTCAGTTATCCATTCCATAAATACTGAGTACCACAAAAGAAAAAAGTATCTGGCACCTGCAGCGATTTTCAGCAATCTCCCAGCCTGAGATACAACAGCAACCCCCTAATTCTTAGAAAGCTGTCAGTACACAAGTGATCCCTAACAGTTGATCCTCCAGCCCTTCCAATGATTTTGTAAGCCCCTCAATCTCCACATTAAATCCTTTTCTGCTTGGGCAGAAAGGGGGTACCTTGCCCAAATAATCCTGACATGATGTATGTGCCCACAGCCTGCACCAGTGTGGGAACCTGGAAAGCACAAATCTGATGGTCCACTCCCCCTTGCCTGGGACCACAAAGGCTCCTGTTTGCCCTTCATCCTTCTGCTGGGAATTCGGGAACATTCTTCCCTGTCCAGCTTCATCTCCTGCACTCCCTTTGCCTCTTCTGAGGAAGTTCCAGGTTCTTTGCTCTCCCTGCCTTGCTTCTGTTTCTCCTTGTGCTCAGAATGTTGTTCACTACACCCTTTCCACAGTGAACCGATCTGTGTCTGGTCAGATTCTGAAGAGGCATTTAAGTGCATGAGACATATTAAGTGTTCCCAGGTGAGCACAGTAAGGGCACAGGGAATGTGAAACAGAGCAGGTGGGGAAGCATGCAAAGCACAAAGCTGAGAGGGGAGATGCTGGAGATGCCATACCAGAAGCAAGAGAGCTGAGTGTGCACCCGATCACCTTTGGCTGAGGGCCTCCTGGATCCCCTGCCTCTCTCTGCACATAGTGGCAGAGCAGCTCCAGAAGCTCAAGAGAAGCCTTCATAAGAAGGTCACAGACGCAGCTTCTGGAAGCAAAAGCGCAAGGGAGCCAGGGAAGCAGTACTCAGAGGTAGGAAGAGATCCATGGGATCTGAGCACTGTCCAAGATATTATCCCCACTCATTCAGAACAAATGTCACCTCCTCTGCAAGCCCTCCCCAGGGAGGGTGGACATATCCTCCCTATCCCACCCCACACCCCACACCGGCCTTTATAAGGAAGGCTAGATTGGACGGCAGACCCCGGGTCGGGCTCTCCCCAGAGATGGAGATGGCCAGCTTGGTGGTTTAGTTAGAATGCTGGGAACAGCCTTTCCCTTGAAGGGAAAAGCCCAAAGAAGTGCCAAAGTGTTCACTTTTATTCTAAGCAGCAGACTAGAGTTCACATCCAAAGACATCCATGAACATTGTACCTTTAGGCATCACCAACTTTAGACAAACATTTCCATGTATCTCTGCTGCATGTTACAGTTTTGATTACTAGGCAGAGATGGGCTGCCTGTGACAGACCAGAACACATCCTAGAAGCTGGTTCTATCCACGTCCCACTTAGGACATTGCTAATTTTGAATAAAAGTCAAGGGTCCTGGGAGAGGCCACCGCATTCTTTCTGTCTTCCCCTGAGACTGTGAGCCTTCTGAAGATGGGGGCTTAGTCCAATTTCTCTGCCCCACCAGAAGCCAACATTGAAGCTATCCAAAATGTAGGGATCTGAGACATTCTCTCTTAAATACATGAGTGAGCACTAGCTCCAGGGTCCGACTATTTTCAGAGGAGCGAGATAAGGAGGCTTCTGGGTGCAGGTTCCCATTTCTAAACCCAGAGGTTTGGCAGACTCTTTCCAAAGCCTGATCATATCCGTGAAAGAGCCTGAGACCCTCATCAGGCAGAGAGGCAGCGGGCCCCTTCCCTGGGTCCTGGGGGTCCCTGTGTTCCCCTGCCCCAATCCTTTCTTTCTAGAATATTTCCCTGGGTCCCTTCCATAAGTCAAATTCCAGGGACACACAGCAAACAAAATGATAGTCCTTCAGTGACTATGGTATGATGCTGAGCTTCTCCCTCTGCCTCAGTGTTCTCAGCTATAAAAGGAGATTATAATAGCTTCTACATCATAAGGCTGCTTCAGAGTTGGAAGAGAGTTAAAAATTCATCAAGGGCTTAGAAAGTGCTCAGCACATAGTATATGCTAAATAAAACTGCCTTGAGTTTGATTGTTATTATTTATTAATACTTTTATTTTTATTTTATCAATAACTTATTCAATAGGGTCATCTTAGAGAGAGAGAAGTGTGGCAGTGGGACAAAGCAGGGGGTGGGATGCAGGTGGTTGGGAGAGGAGTCGTCTTAGATGGGCAGGCCTAACCAAAGCCATTGCAGCTGAGTGATGCCCTGAAAGGTGGAGTAAGCTCCACGGAGCCCTGGAGGAAGCCTGTGCTAGGCAAAGCTAAGGGCTGTGCAAAGGCCCTGAGGAAGAATCGCTCTGCACTTTTGACCAGTGTGGCTGGAGCATGGGGAAGGAGTGCACTAGAGAGGAGGTTGGGATCCCCAGAAGAAGCCAGGTCTAATGAGACATTGAGAATCATGGGGAGGTATTGATAGTTGTTCCCTCTCCTGCCCCCCCCAGGATCGCAGCCCTTTGCCTCAAAGCTGCAGATGAATGCTGTTCGCCTCTGGCTTCTGGGGAAGGAAAGTGCATCCCTGGAGGAGCAGATGGGAGTGTCCACCAGGCCCCTGCGTGGTGGATTTGTTCTCACCAGACATGCTCAGTGCCAGGCCTCGGCTGTGGAACCCAGGTCCACCGGATGTTGCACCCAGCGTCCATGCCAATCTTGTCCTCGTACCCCTTGCAGCAGAGGCCCACATGAGGCTGGGGGTGGGGTGCTGGTGTGTGGGAGCAGCGAGTGTGCCAGCCCCAAGAGGAAGGCAGGGCTAGAGGGGCTGACCCAAAGAGAGCGCTCAATGATAAGAAATGAGCTGGTGGAGACAGCTGAGGTGGGCCAGGAATAAGGCTCCTCTCTGAACAGAGTCTAGAGACCCTCCCCCTCGAAGCACCGCTTCACAGAGACACGGTCTTTGTCTTTGAGACCACCAGCTGACTGGAGTCCCTCGGTTGCTAGGTGATGGGAACTGTGGGGAGGGGAAGATGGGGAGCAAGCCAGGGTCTGGTGGGCCCCGTAGTAGGGGGCCCGACTATCCGGACCCTGGCGGAAGGCACAGACCACCTCCACACAGCCCCGCAGGCCCTGGGGACACACCCACCCCACGACCCATGGCAGACACACTCAGATGATCGTAGACACACCCCCACAGATGCAGCCTGCGCCCCCTCCCCGCTGCTGAATCACACCCACACCCATCAAAGCGAACCAAAACAATCACATTCTCGTACACAAACACAGGCACCCCCGCACGGCTCCAGACAGACGCGGAGCTCACCGCGACAGACAGGGCTGATTCACACGAACACACAGCTGCCTGCTCCTGGACACATGTGAGCCGAAGGGAGGAGAGGGGCCTCACCATGCTGGCCTGCCCAGGGCTGGACACACAAAAGGGACCACCCCTCAGAAACTGGGACACCCAGGAAAACTCATTTCCAGCACTGCCCACACTGTCATGCCCCCCAGGTCACTTCCCACCCTGCCCCAGCCCAGCCTGGGTCTCCGATGCCCACCCCACCTGCAGGGGCCCCCTTCAGCCCAAATCCAGGGCCTTGACTCAGTGTCGCCAGCCAGCTCCTCACCACACCCCATCTGTTCATTTCTGTGTGCCTTAAATGAATATTCACTGGGTGCTCAGAGACACAGCTGTGAGGAGAGCAGCTTGCCCTGCCCTTGTGGCATTCACAGTCTAGTGGAAAATGAACACATAGTCCTTATAACAGGAAGGCTTCACCTAGTTTAGGGTGCATTGCCCTGAGGAGATGACATTTGAGCTGGGGATGGCTGTGGCAGAAGTGGGGAGGTTCCAAGTATGTGCAAAGGTCCTGAGGACAAAGACATGTGGGGGTGCAAGGGACAGAGGGGAGATCAGGGCACAAGGAGCAAATGAGGGGAGAGTGACAGGGCCGAGGTGAGACTGGGGTCAGCAAATGAGTCTGGCACCTGGCCAGGAGTTCACTTTATTCTAAATGCAGTGGGAGCCGTGGAATAATCCAGGCAGGCAAGTGCTGTGAGTTCTGGGCGAGTTCTGGGTGAAAGTCTAGAGGGACTCTGTGGGGAGGGGTTGGGGGGAGAAGTGGAGGCCCAGTAGGAACGGAAAGGGGCAGATCTGAGCCCCATGGCTACATGGCAGACATGGAGTCAGGTGCCTGGGCATATGCAGGGGGCAGGGGGAGGAGCAGCCCTCAGAGGGGCTCCAGGTTTCCACTTCAGGCACCAGGATAAATGGAAATGACAGGAAATACTGCAGGGGCTGGGGACTGGGGCCGGGCCAATCCCAGACTCCTCTCTGCCAGGCCTGTACCACGCCCCTCCCTACCAGGACCACCCCTCTGTGTTCCCCGCAAATCCAAACCCTCCCTGCATCCCTCAGCACAAGCCCCGTGCCTGGCAACGTAAGCATAAGGACCAGGGTCCTACCCTTACAGCCCCCAGGGGGCAGCTCGCACCTGCTGACTTGTATTCTGCTCAGGGCCTTGTGCAAAGGGCAGCTGGTGGCTGCAGGGAGAGGCGGGGGCTGATGCAGTCTGGGAACAGGCACTTACCTAGAGGCTCGAGGACCCTCTAGCCTGGTTAAGGTTGGGGTCCAACATCCCCAAAATGGAACCCCCATCCTCAATGCAGGCCAAGCCATAGCAAATGTTACAGAAGTGATCTAGAACGTCTGTACGTACTGACAGGATGTGAGAAGAAAATGTTAGAGCTTCTATTTGGAATGTAAGTTTCTCAAAAAGAAGAAGAAGAAGAAGAAGAAGAAGAAGAAGAAGAAGAAGAAGAAGAAGAAGGGCATAGTCTACTTATGAGCACATCCTTCTCACGCTCCTGTGACCCTGCAAGGCCCAGGTGTGGCAGGGGAGGGGAGAGGCAGGAGGGACGGCTGGAAAGGTAGGGGGCACGTGCACACAGCTGCACTTTCCTGCCGCGCACTGCCGGGGTAAGTGGATTTGTGGATTACAGGATCTGGTTTTAATTAAACTCACCCTAACAAAACGACCAAGTAGCTTAAGAAGTTTCCTGCAAAGGAAATGTGGACTGAATTTAATGCAAGGGTGAGCTCCAAACAAAAAAATTAGTAACGCAGGCAGTGCCCTTCACTCCTGGAAGGAATGTATTGAGCACATTACTCGGTCAGCTCAGTGTCCACCTAATCGGCTCTGACCAGAAGCTGAACACAACAATCACAAACTCCCGGAGATGTCTATTCATAATGTGGGTTCACATCTGCGACCGTGAACGCCAGCCTGACCTGGAAGACATCCTGGGGTGAAAGGTGAAAACACAGGTGGCAGGACAGAGTGTACTTTAAGTCCATTTTGTGATAAAAGACAAAATAATGAGAATAAGATATGTTAATGTATGCGCCGAACCCGGAGGGAGGGACACCAGCCCAGGGCCCCTCGGCAGGGGAGGGTAGCCACTGTCCGCTCCGTGTCTCTCGGCTGACTGGAATCATTACAACCAGCACGTATGACGACTTCAATAAGAAACACAGTAACGAATTGTTAAGCATCTGATTTTTTAATGCTTCATCTTCAAATAATTTCGGATTTACCCA
The DNA here is from genome assembly GCA_004023965.1 of Spilogale gracilis. Lineage (NCBI taxonomy): Eukaryota > Metazoa > Chordata > Mammalia > Carnivora > Mephitidae > Spilogale > Spilogale gracilis. The sequence continues at coordinate 30,694 of PITA01015249.1, forward strand.
GGAACCACAAAGATGAACTAGAGTCCCGACCACCTTCCCAGCAGCTTCTCACACATGAGCGTGCTGCGTAACCACGCTGTGTTGACCAGGACTAAGGCACAGACATCAGTCCGTCGTGTTCACTGAGGTTCAGACTTGCCTAGCTTACCCACTAACGTCCAGTCCCAGGCTCCATTATTGCCCTTGGTCATGTGTCTTCCAGTGTCCTCCTGGCCTGGGACCGCTCTCCTGGCGTGCCTGTCTTTCATGACCTTGACCCTTTTGAAGAGCCTGGCCGGATCCTCCTCTGCGGGGTGTCCGCGGCTTCCTCGTGATTACACCAAAGCTCTGGATTTAGAGGGAGAAGGCCACAGAGGCGGGCGCCCCTCTCATCACATCACAGCACATCAGGGGGTGACTGCTCCCCATAGGACTGATGGTTGCAGGTGCTGCTAACCTTGAGTTTTCCAGCAGTGTCATGTTTCCCACGGGTGGAGCGTTCCAGAGTGGAAAGCTGGGTGGGCCAGGTCACAGATGACCTTGACTGTGAGCTCAGACCTTCTCTCAGAGAGAAAGGGAGTCTGAGCAGTGCTAGGCAGAGACAGAGCAGGGTCTGCCTTGAGTTGTTAACATGGGCGGGGGGAGGGCCTGTGTGCAGGGAGGGAGGCCTCTGGCAAGGGGAGATGCCAGAGTAGTGATGTCCTGGTGACAGGGGTGGAGTTGGAGAGAAGAGGAGGGAAATTCAAGAGCGAGGGAGGGGTAAGGCAGAGAAGCCTCTGGGAGTGATGCTTCCTTCCTTCACGAAGGAGCAGAAAGTCTTTAAAGTTGCTCTCCTAGGAACATAGCCTACCCTCCCCACCCAACCTCACCTTTGCACAGAGGTGGATGCACCTCCAGCCGCCAGGGCATAAACAAACCACATCTTACCAGCTGCCTGCAGGTGCATGGTGGGCTCCCTCAGGGGGATTGGGGAAGGTAAGGACACTGGCCCAGGTGACACCGTCAGGGCAGGCCAGGCCCTGGGGCGTGATGGGGCCCAAAGTCCAAGTCTTCCCCCAAATCCTGCAATCCTGCAGGTATTTTCCTCAGCCCCTGCGAACAGAACAGGCTCTACTCCTCCTCTGTCCACCCCAGGACCTCCAGGCCATCAGGTCTCCTGCAGTCCTGCAGTACCCCCTCCCCCCCCCCCGCTTCAAAGCCAGCCACTCCCCACACTCCCCCCAGCCGTCTGCTGGCCCAGGGATGGAGTGTGTCTGAGAAGCAGGTTCTGAGTTAATCATTTGTTATATTAACAAACTACTCCAAACTTAGTAGCATAAAAGGGTAACCATTTGATTCTGGTCTCACAAATCTATGGGTCAGGAAGTCGGCCAGATGGTGGGGGGCACTCTGCTGTGTCTGAGACCTCAGCTGGGAAGATTGAGGGCTAGAGGTGACAAGGACCACTGGGGGCTCGAATCATTGGGAGAGCGTGGCATCCAGGCTGGGGCGACTTGAAGGCTGGGTTGTGGATGGGGGCAGACACATGTGGCCCTTCCATGGGGCTAGGGCTTCCCCTCAGCATTGTGGCAGGGTCCCCAGAGGAACATCCCGAGAAACGGTATTCCAAGAATGCAGGTAGAATCTTCGGACCTGGTCTCCCACCACATTCTACAGATGGTAAGGGAGTCACTAAGGCTAGCCCAGATTCAAGGTCAGGGGTATGGGGGCAGTGGAGGACCAAGGTCACACTGCAGAAGAGCCTGTGGGAACGGGGGGTCGTGTTATGTGATTACCCTTGGAAAGGAGACCAGCCCCACATCCTTCAGCCCCCATGTCTGTGAGAGCCCAGGCTCCTGCTCCCAGAGTCACCATCCCACTCCCACCGCCACTGCACAGTGCTGCCCTAATCCATTCCACCCTCAGTTTCCCCAGTAGACACCCCCTTCAGCAAAGGGACTTGAAGGCCAGATCTTATCCTGGGCTGGGTCTCTGAGTTCAACTAAGGTCACACAACCTCCCCCACCCTGAGAGAGTGAACTTGGAGTCAGACAGCCCCATGTTCCAGTTTCAGTGCTGCCCCTGACCTCCCTCACTGTCTTGAATAAAAGGGTTCTTTCTCTCTGGGTCTCTCGGGTCTCTGGGCCCAGGCCTGGGGTGTAGTGAGTGCCTCCTGGTACTTTGCACACCCACCTTCGTCTGGTTCAATGGTGCCCTCCCTCTGTGCACCTTCTTGAGCCTACCCCTCCTGCAGCTGGAACCGGGAGGCTGTGCCTCAGACCAAGCTCCACGGCAGACCCCGCCCCGCAGGAAACTTACAGCGCACGCCACTCCAGAACCCAAGCCTGCCGGTGACTGGGGTCCCGCCTCAGTGGTGTGCCTGACAATCCAGCTTTCCCAAGGCCACCCAGAGGTAGGCGTCCATCCTGACCAGAGCCTGGAGTGGCGACCCGTGGCAGTTCATCCACAGGTCGTGAGGCAAATACTCCCTTGGCAGGTGTTGGGGGTGATGGGGCACAAGCTTTGCCCCCGTAGAACCCACTCCCCAGACCAGGAGACCGACATCATATGACAACCAAACCAGCAAATGAACTCCAGCAAAGGAAAGACCCTAGCGGCAGTAAAGGGGGCACCACCGCAGGTCAGGAGTAGGAAGAGGACCCCGAGATAAAGAAGAGCATACAGGAAGTTAATTAGGGAGGACTCTGGTGGATGAGGTCTTAGTGGTTCATATGCAACAACATCTATCTCATCGCCTGGGAGGCTGGGAGCCCATGTCAAGGCGTCGGCAGAATCAGTGTCTGGTTCATAGATGGCCTTCCTCTGACTGTGTCCTTGGGTGGGGGAACAGGGGGCTCTCCGGGGTCCCTTTTATAAGGTCACAAATCCCACTCCTGAGGCTCCCCCCTCCCTGACCTAATCACCTCCCTGGGGTCCCACCTCCAAATACTATCACACTGGGTGTTGGGATTAAACAATAATAAATAATAAATAATAAACAATACAAATTTGGTGGGGGGGGCACACATTCAGTCCACACCGAAGGAAAGAGGAAGAGGAGGCAGAGGGAAGCACGCTGTGATACACTTGCTCGGAAGTCCAGCCAACCCTACAGGGGCCTCTGCACCTCGATGGTCCTTTAGAGCTGCCCGCCTTGGGAGGGGAGCCCACATCAATCACTCACAGGGAGGGGGGCAACCTCCGGGAGGCAGGTTTCTGCACCTGAGGGCCTTTTGCCAAAGCTGCAGTCAGAGCAGCCTGCCACAGCTTAGCTCCCAGGCAATGTTTTCATTAGGAAGGTTCCTGCGATGGTTAATTTCATGTGTCAACATGACTTGGGCATGCTAGCCAGTTTTTGGTCGAATACCAGTGTGGACATTGCCGTGAAGGTATTTTTTAGAGGGGATTAACACTGAGGCCAATAGACTTTGGGTGGAGTAGATTCTCCTCCCGAATGGGGATGGGCCTCGTCCAATCAGTCGAAGACCTGAATTCTGTCTGCAGACTGCCTTCAGCACCAGGCAACAACTCTTTCTGGAGTCTGCCCAAAAGATTCCAGACTTTGCCAGCTCCCACAATCACATGAGCCAATTCCCTGAACTAAGTCTATCTCGATGTCTCTCTCTATATCTCTCTCTCTGTACACACACACACACACACACACACACACAGTGGCAGGGCTGCAAGAAGGGCCTAAGTTGTGAGGAAAGTCCGAGCAGTCAGCAGGGCACAGACCAGCACCTGGTTTTGCGTGGAGCCAGGTTTTGGGGGGAAGGGACGCTTCCTCTGGTCACCTGGTGGAGCACAGCCTGTTGGTGACCCGAGGGGAAGCAAGGGAGCTAGGGAGGAGGAGGTCACTGCCATCCAGGTGCCAGCGAGATGGTGATGGCAGGTGAGTCCCCCAGTGGCTTGGTTGTGTTTGCAGGGGCTGAGGGACTCAGGAGGGAATGCGGATGTGGCCCCGCCCCGGACCCCGCACATATCCATGAAGGTCGGCTTCAGCCTATGCCCTGCAGCAGGGGGCAGGGGATGGGGCATTTTCCAATCCTGTGTATTGCTGTGTCCATGGGGCTGAATAAATATTTGCGAGGTGAGTGGATGAGTCACCTCTGTCCCCTGCCTGCTCACTAGTGCCAACATGGGGGCGGTGAGGGCTGTAGGCTCTGGGCGTGGTCACCTGCCCCAGCCCAAGCAGCGGGGAGCCCCATCTGCACGGAAGGCTGTGTCAGGCCCCAAGAGCGCAGCTCTGCCTCGCAGAGCTTGCACAAGTTGAGGATATAAGGCACAAAATAATTAGTGAGCAGAGTGTATAATTAAGTGCTAAATTGTGTGTTTCAGACTCCCTGAACTGTGGGAGCACTAGGTGGAGGGAGTCGTGCCAGGCTGGAGTGGCTGAAGGAGGCCATCCAGGAGCTGGGGGACAGGCAGGGGCCCCCTAACCCCACGGGAGGGAGTAGTGCGGAGTGAGAGGAACAAGATCACCGGATTATGCTGGTGAGCATTGTGCAACCTCAAAGGGTGGCAGGGATCTCATCTGTGAAATGGGCTGCCAGCCTACCCAACAAGATAGTCCATGAACGGATGTCAGCCTGGGTCTGGGACACTGGAGATGCCCCAGTAGACAGTCAGGCTAGCACATGGACAGAGGAATGCACAGTCAGGTGGACAGTGAGATAGACACACAGACAGACAGACCAAAGAGACAAAGAGCTGGATTCGAGGCTCCCAGCTCCCAGGCCCACAGGAACCCGTCCGGAACAGGTCCTGCCCACCCTCGTCCTGTTTTGAGAGGCAGGAAGTCTGAGGCTGTCCGGTGGCACAGGGTGTGTCTGAGTCTCAAGGGACCCTGTGTGGCAGGATGTCCTTGCTGAAGCCTTCAGAAGCTGGGAGCTCTGGGAAAGCACCCCAGCCCTGGCGGCAGGTCTTTAGGAGCCAAGGTCCAGGAGTCGAGTCTTTGAAAGGGGCCCAAGCAAACAGGAGTCAGAGCTGGCACAGAGGCGGGCCTGGGCTAGAGGGTGAGGGGTGAGACAGTGAGGGCCACTCGCACCGCAGCGGGACTGTCAGCCAGACATTGGAAGAGGGGCAGTGTGTCCCTAGCACGGCAAGGGAGCCCGGCGGCAGCAGCGCTGTGTTTACAGACTGGCTTAGTGTGCCGCCACCTGTTCAACAAATATTGTGACAGACCCACTCCATGCACTAGGGGACAGCAGCAACACTTGGCTGTCACCAGGGGCGGCCTATAAGGGGGGCACTGTATGCCACAGCAGAGCCTCTCCTTCCAACATAGAGGGAAAGCACTCTGCCTAAACAAACAGCAGGCTTGGCTGCTGCCAAAAGAGACACATACCCTGCACCCCTGGAAGAGGCGCACCCTCAGGACCTCAGCCACACTCGAGCTCAGACTTCACACACTTAGGCAGGAAGGAGGAAGCGTAAAAGTGAGTCCCCTCTGTCCCTTGGGCATCTCTGTATCTATCCAACAAATATTTACTGAGCACCTATTGTGTGCTAGACAGTCCTAGGGCCTGGGATGCAGTAGGAAAGCCCTGCCTTTGTGGAATTTACATCCTAATCAGGGATGATGACAATAAGCAAAAATACAAAATGCTGGGAGGCAATAATGAGCTAAAAAGAAAAACCACAAGGTCAGGAGGGGGATAGAGTGTGAAAGAGAAGGTGCCTGTAAGACTCGGAGGCAGAAACTCAAAGGAAGTGACAGAGGCAAGTGGGAATCCCAGGGAACAGCATCAGACTATTGGGAATAGCATGTGCAAAGGCCCTGGAGCAAGACTGTGCTACGCATGGTCTGGGAGTGACCTGTAAGAGATGAGTGAAGCCTGAGTGGTCATGGGGCACAGTGCATGAACTTTCCTCTGAGGAAGGTGGGGGCATGGAGGGTGTGGATCTGGGTTCAGTCTCAACAAGATCTCTCTGGGTGCTGTAGGGAGCCAGGGCAGAAGTGAGGAGGTGTTCTGACAATCCAGGAGTGAAGGAATGGGGCAGTTCTGGCAGGGTGGTAATGCTGGGAGTGGGAAAAGAGGTCAGAAGTTGTGTGTTTACAAGTTGGAGGTGGTAGGATTTCTTTAGAGACCAGACGTGGGGATGAGGGAACCCCCACTGGTCATAGGCCAAACATCCCCATTCACTCACCTATTCATATATGTATTTTTCTTTTTTTTTTTCTTTTTTATTTATTTATTTATTTATTTATTTGACAGAGAGATCACAGTTAGGTAGAAAGGCAGAAGGAGAGAAAGGAGGAAGCAGGCTCCCTGCTGAGCAGAGAGCTGGATGCGGGCCTTGATCTCAGGACCCTGAGATCATGACCTGAGCTGAAGGCAGAGGCTTTAAACCACTGAGCCACCCAGGCGCCCTGTATTTTTCTTTTATTTCTTTGGTAGGGAGGGAGCCAGGGAGCAACAAAGATGTTCACTGCAGCATTAATTAGAAGAGTAAAATTGGATACAAGATACTGGCCTTAAGGATGGGGTA